>JASCZW010002273.1:0-49773 GCA_034211315.2 Aedes japonicus | reverse complement strand
ACACATATGATTTTAAAAAAGTTTCGATTGATCTGAGTAAAATCAATTTTCAAAAATAATATATCCCCCTTAAGGTACCGAAGTGTTGACAGATCATATTATTATTATTGTCTGCTGCGCCTGGCAACCAGGCAAAACAAATTAGCAAGGTTGCTGGGTTTCTTATTTCTGTAACCTCAACTGTCAAAAGTGTTCCTCAGTGTGCCACACATGTGGTATGGATTGAAAATCGAAGTGCCGCAGTTAAGAAACAAATTTGTCAAGTGAGTAAGACAACGTGACTGGCCCACTGTTCTAAGCGACATACCCTTGCCATAATCTCATATATTCAATTTGCAACTTTAAAAGTTCCGCAAAGGTTTTAAGTAGAATTATTTTTTTCAATTTTGTCCAGAATTTATGCTGAGATTCGTACATATAGTTCTCTTGAAATTACTTAAATAATTTTCTCAAGTATTCCGCGGGAGAAGTGTTTGTTTCAAAGTTTCTCAAGAGATTGCTCGACAAATTACGGCAGAATTTCCTGCAGAGATTTCTACAAAAATACTGCTCTTACAATTTTGAAGTATTTTCATGCATTCACACAGAGAAATTTTGGGAAGAATTTGGGAAGAACAATGTTTTCTATAGTAGATTCTGCTAATCAAAGCATATTTAAAATTTGTAATCTTTAACAGTTCCTGATCGATAGCACCGTAACAAAAAAGCTTGTGGGCTTTGGATCAGATGGGGATCATCGGTAATGATGATGGGTTCTGAACGATCCGTCAAGAAGCTGTTGAAATGTGACTGTCCTTATTTGACAATAAACAAATTTACTTGCCACTCGTTTGCTCTTTGTTCAAGTTACGCATGCAAAAATATGCCATTGTACCTGGAGCAGTTGATGCGAGATATCTACAGTTATATGTCTGCTGCCCCAAACGATTCAAAGAATTCCAGATGATACAAAGCATCTTGGAATTGAAACGCTTGAAAGTACTGCATCCATCTGCCACCAGATGGCTGTCGTTGGTTGTCAAAAAGAAGTTGAAACGGTTTTTGGAGCTCGTCTTGTTTTTCACGTCCCAATCCAACTTCGAAAGCAATGAAAACAACAAAGCGCATTCTCCACTTCTTAAGCTACGTATTACCCTTATCAACAAACGAACCGTACCTTCCTATCAAAAGCTGCGGAATACTTGAAAATGTGCAATCAGCTGAAATCACGCTAACAGTTCTCCTTGCAAATATTTGCGAGCATGTTTACCTAAAACTTTTGACGTTTTTCGGAGTTTCTGATTTCGAGAAACATCTTCGTAAGAAGTCGGAAATACCCAAAGTAATTAATAAGCAGTTTTGAAGCGTCTTTACAGCAGCCTATCAATCATTTAATTCACTTTAAATGCAATATAAATGCTGCATTTGGCCTAATATACGGCTGTTTTACTGCAATGCTATGATAATGCTTCATTAATGCTATTTTGCATTCGAAATGGCAAAACACAGCTTATTAAAGGCTAGAGGCATTTAAATAGAATTTGAAATACAACTTTACAACCGATAACATTCAAGATGCCGATGTAATGCTAATATAATGCTTGTAGCATCTGAAATGCAGATTAAGGGTTGATATAATGCATATTTTAATGCTTATTGGTTACCTGTGTATATCAGGGTAGCAGCAGGAGAAATGCATAGATCTGGAAAGTTCGATGAAACCAGGAAGGAGGCTTTCTCTTCGATCTGCTGTGCTTGCTATACTAAGTTGATTAAACAAATCATTGAGTGCTTTGATCTAAACGATCCAGTTCTGACTAAAGCTAAAGTTCTGAAAAAGCTGCACATATTGAAGGAGTCTAATTCGATTACTATGCAATATTCGAACTTATTCGTGTTTTGTGAGCTTGGAAACTTTTCATAAAAAAAATGCTGTGTTTTAAATGAGCAGATGAGAAGCTGACTTTTCATTTGCTAAGGAAGTTTATTGCAATCTTTCTACTTATTCCGCATTCTCGCAAAACAATCTGAATAAGATAACATAACAAATCCATAACAGCTGAAAACACCATAAATGCCATCGCAAGTAACATTGCCAAAACCATCCAGCTTTACTAAGTTTTATTAAAGTTTTATGAAAACCCCTTGATTTTATTATGGTACCAAAAGGTGCCAATCGGTCTCAGATTTTAGTCAGATTTATGAGAACCTACACAGCTTGTTTACAACGATCTTGAACCCTTGTTTTCTCAAATTTCTTTTACTCCTTTCAAAGGTTTTATTACGACATTATGAACTCGTAAAATGCTGTTTTTAAATGTCAATTTAGGTCTCATTTATATTATCTTATTATGGTCAGTTTAAAAAGGATTTTAAAACCATTTTGCTTCCAGTAAATGCAATAAACGGCAAATTGGCATTGAGGAAAGCCACCAAATGACCAAAAAGTTTCATGGTAGTCATTGCTAAGAAAAGTTGGCTTTTTGGTAAAACTGTGATTGTTTTGAAATCTCCAAATTGAAATATACGAAATAACTAAAATGTGGAAAATTAAATGTACCAAATTTTAAATGTAATGCTAATGAACTGTAGATCGAAGGCCGATTTTGGTATTTTTTAGAATACCTTATTGAATTCATTCAATTTTCAGGAAATGTATTATTAATTTATTTCACATATTTGTTTTTGTTGTTGTAAACTTGCATAATTTCCGAGGCGCATTAATTTTTGGCTCTTATCGTATATTCATCATAAATTAAAATGCGCATAAGATTTGATACACTGTAAAAAAATCTCAATTTGTTTTGGATATATTACAATCAAACAAAATTTCTCGCAAAACTAGGACTATTTTTCCGAAGTATTATTTACCGCTAAATGAACAAAGCAGAACAACAAAACCAACTACGATATCATAGTAAAATTTGACAGCCGTGGCCATTCGGCCGTATTCTGGTTTTCATGGCAGCCAAGAGGTTTAATGCAGGTTCTCAAGTGGTCATAACATCTTCCACTATAACATTTTCAAAATCTCTATGGTCTTATAAAGGTTTTATTAATTTGTTTTCACAACCGTCTATAGAGTGGGCTATTTTGTACATATTTCGGTTTTAAAGATGCATAGAAGAGGTTTTTGTAGACAAAACAGTTTTGAAAGCAGCTCTGATAAATTTATATATCATTCATTGCTGCATATGAGACCTACCTCACTCACATTTGAAATCTGTGATAGGAAAGTACTGTACATTTAGTAGTTTTTCCCCGCAAGACATCACCTTTTATTTGGGTTGTTTTCAATAGCATAAAATTATTATATAATTAATTTTGATAATTGAATTTATACGCTGAAACATTTACAACCGATTGATGTTAGCATCTTGAAAATCTATTGACCATTAATTTAGTTATAAGCAATTAATTGGTAACGATATTTCGTGACGGTCGCTGTTTTCAGATTTTCATTTGACACCCTATCCTTGCCATAAGTCGTAGTCTACGTCAAAAAAATGAAGAAGCAGTCTCCAATGTTCCATCAAAAAATGGATGCCAGCTAATTTAAATTTGAAAACAAATCCTATTGAGCACAAATAGCATATAGTGTGTCATTGTGTCAAAAAGTTAGAAGGTTGAACACAAAAACTTTAGCTCGCCAAAGTAATTTCCATAGAAAACATAAAGGGGCCAGTGCAGTACGAGAATTGATTCGGTGATGGGTGGATCAAAATCGAAAATTTGAATCACCCTAATATCAACATATCAAGAAATTAATCATTCCGCGTTTCACGAGATTTGTTTTTGTTTTTCTTCTATTGAAACTGGCATGCGAAAGAGTGATTGACCACAAATGAACTAAACTGAGTGAGCTTCAATGTATGTTGCTTTTTGCTTCATCTTGTAATACCTAATTCCCGACTGCCGAATTGGTTAAACTTGCGAAAAAGTTCTTTGGTGGAAAGATAAATGAACCAATCGCCAGCGCTTTTCAGTAACTGCTGATCGCTTTGGTGAGTGGAAACCACAATCTCGGTATCAGAAACCACCACCATAAAAAGAGCAACCGATAGTCTATTCCGAGTAACTTTGTCCGAATCAACGAGTGGGTGGCACTCCAATAAAAATGAGTGCATGTGGAAACTTCAATTTTCCGATATCGCTCATCGTGAATAGACAAAAGCCATCCACCGCCACAGAAGCTGTGAATGCGAAACACAAAGTATTGTCCCCCTATAAATGGAATGATTCAATTTTGACGTTTTTGGCTTTCGCAGCAATTTTTACCAACTCACACGCTGGGAGTCATTCCAAACAAACCAGTAAAGGGCAGACGCCGCCGACGACGACGACGAGGTGGTCGTTATCATCCGAGTGCCATCCACTAAATCTGACTGAATGACTGACTGGTCGGGTGTGTGTGTGGAAATCTGGAGCATTCCCCATTAAGTGCATACGAGCATCTTTCAATTATCGGTGATGGTGCTTTGTTGACGGTCCGCAATCCAATCTTAACAATAACGGGTTACAAATGGAAGACAAATGGCGACTCACCTCTCCGCAGGACAGGAAATGATTCGGCCCGGTCCGTTTCTGCCGGGGCTGGTGGTGAATGGAAAACAGGACACCGATGATGAAATCACCGGGGATGTGCGCCGAGGCTCGTTTGGATGTGTCTGCAGCCGCCGGTGCCGGATGGTTGGCCACCATGGGGTTGTCGCCGGCGGCTAGACTGTCGGTGGTCAGCAGTAGAAGTATTTCCAAAAATGGCAGCACACCAAACACTGCCGGCAGTGGCTGGTGCATTCTTCCTGGTTTGCTCCAATTTTGATTTTTTCCCTTTTTATCACTGTCCTATTTTCGACAAATTGCGATCACTTGATGCTGGCTGCAAAATTCGGTCAAGTCGATCCAGTTGGGACATTTTGTGCGCACTAAAGTTAAGCTGTTTTAAGAGGATGTGATCGTTTTTTGAAACTAGTAAGTGACATAAGTGGCTCAGTTTCTGTAATAAAATGGAACGAAAGCTACCGTTGAGGCTACCCTAGTACACTTGTTGCCATTCGGTTAAGATGACATAAATATGACTTCAGTCATATTCCAGCTACAACTAATAATGATCAGTGTGCTACTTGGGTAGTAATGGAGCAATTAACAAGGACATTGCCTTTTAATGAGATAATGGAGATGGTAGATGGTGTTTATGTGGAGAATATTAATTAGTTTAGTATAATCACATTAAATTGAGTACACTAAAAACATCGTGTAAAATTATTTTCATAAGATATACAAATACACACATAAATATGATATCTACCTACTGCATGTTTGCGTCATTGATTATCGAAGCATGAAACTTCGCTTAAATCACTTATTTTAATTAACTGCTACACTATGTCAAAATTCGATTTCTAGCAAAGTGAAACATTGTAGCAATAAAGCCAATGTAAGGGTTTAATCGGATCCCCGTCGTACTAAGGGTTACCCGCAATTCGTTCCTCATATACCATACGTACCATTGGATTTGATAAGAAAAAATAAGTAAATGAGATATGTACTATGAAAAGTCTTTGCCCTTTCCCTCAGCCTTTCTTCGTGCTACATTTATTATTTTCTTTTGTTATATCTAGATAACATTAACGAATGCTAACGATACGTAAACATTGTATTTCCGGTTAGCAAATTGAAATCCTATCAGATAACACCAAGAAGCAGAACGACCCTAAGGTGGATGGGCGATCACGCCCATTCAGAGGATTAAAGATTGTACTCGGAAAAAATGCAACACTTTCTTTTGTGTGCAAAATTTCGTCACAATATGTTAAGTGGTTATCGAGAGTAGCTTCCAAGTAAGAAGTGTTTCAACAAAAAATTATAGGCGCGATCGTGGAAAACCCAGGCTAATCTCACATATCTCAAAACAGTTGAGAATCGTCAATTCGACCGTGTCCCGTGGGGTAAATTAGAACAAAGAGACCCAGACGACCAAGCGGCGAGCTGGCAGAGAAAGAAAAGCGAAGACGACCAACCCCGTGAACGCAAGGAAGGTGAGGGATTACTTCAAGCGCAATCCGAACGATTCGATTCAAGACGTGGCCAGGAGGTTCGTCCAGCAGACGACGAAACGGGCCGGACTTCATGTCTTGAAGGTAAGGAAAGCGCCTAACCGAACCGATAAACAGAATACGGGGGCCAAATCCCGCCAGGAAGCTGTACAGCGAAGGATTGGTGCAGCCGAAATGCACCATAATGGATGACAAGGCGTTCATTAAAGCGGATGCGAAGCAGATCCCCGGCGTGGAGTTTTTCGTCGGCACCTGGATGTTCCGGTGAAGTTGCGGAAGCAGAAGGTCGACAAATTTGCCAAGAAGTACTTGGTGTGGCAGGCGATTTTTGAATGTGGCCAATTCGGCAAGGTGGCACCATCAACGGCCAAATATATAAAGAAGAATGCCTTCAGAAGCGCCTTCTCCCCTTCATTTTCGGCCGGCTCTGATATCGTGCCATTACGTGAAACCGGCGATGGAGAGGTACGAAGCCAACAATTTTGTTTTGTGCTGAAGGAGGGAAATCGGTCAAACTCATCAGATTTTTGCCCAATAGAAAAAAAACCCGGGGGATTATGAATGGCAAGCTGCGGAAAACAGGGAAGGTCTTCAACAAGAAGAAAGAGTGGATGAAAGTGTGTAAGAAAGATGGCGCAACTGTTGCACAGGCTTTGATGGGTAGTCCAAGGTGCGGGAATTCAGCCTAGGAGAAGAGGTTTAATAAACCTACTTTGCAAAAACATAGCTTATATGGGAACGTCCATTAAATATGTCATGCAAAAAGTGACTTTTTATAACACCCCCCTCCTTCTTGTCACGAAAATAGCCTGAAAATTGCTAGGGTTTATTTTCCAGCTCACTAAAGAGTTCTTCGACATTATTTGCTTAAAGACGCTCTACGGAATAAACAGCAACCAGTAAAGTCTGTATTCACATTAATCCGGACATCTTCAAATCACTGTATCCTTTGAAAAATTGCAGGTAGGAGTGGAAATTTACACTTCAGTAAAGCTCAGAGTCTTTGATGAAAAAGACTATGACTGCTGTTTATGTTCCATGTTTAGTGAACAAGAAGACGATTTTGTACGGACGTGAGGCAAATCCTGACTTGTCAATACTTGTCGAGATTGATAAAAAGAATTACCTCTATCCAATGGTCACTGTCCGCTCAAATCCGGAAACCGAGAAGTGATCGAAACAATGGACGTGTTGGTCCTATTATGGACCGAAAGGTGAAGGGGATATTGAAGAAAACCAGAATCTCTCTGTTCGAGCGATGGCTCGTAAAATACGAATGCCCCCTGGTTTCGTCCATAAATCAAAACATTATTCGGGGTTGATGTTGTATGAAGTCAGAGCAGTTCAAAATCACAACAACAAACAGCATAACGGAGTGGTTCGAAGCGAATCAAATGATCACAACAAAATATACTAAATATTAAATTACATATAACGGGAAAAAGGAGGGACCATCAGGGCACTCAAGTGGAACGATTGGGATAGGGAGCATGGGAATGCCTCCTCCCTATTTTTAACATTTCGCTGAACGAAGGCGGGCTTTTCGACTCCATCAATTAGGTTTATTCTGTCAATCTAGGGCTCGATTCTAGTGCTGTAGATGTCAACTTGTTTTTGCTTACGGGCCCGCCCAAACAAGAATAGAATCCTGATCATCATAATTTTCAACAATTACTGGCATACAATTGTGAAATCCAAAAATCAATGGTTTAACGAATAGTTGAGCGATTTCAACCGCATGGGATGACCCATTTAGTATGAGTTTGACTCATTTGTCGGTAGTACATTTCAGAAGGCGAATTTCAATATTAGGTGTATGATAAAACTGTAGTGCTGAATTTTCCTATAAGTTTGCCAACATTATAAGGACTACATCGTTAATTATGAGTACATCTGAAAATTGCGGTATTTGAATGTGTTTTAATTATTTTGCTATTTATTTACATTGTTTATTGACCGTCAGAAAATCCCATTACACCAGTATTCATTTAATTTTTCGTAGATCTGGCCAGCTATCGCACCATCTTCTTGATGTTCTTCCTGAAGTTTTGCACAACCGTTCCGTCGATGGTTTTGCTTACGTTTACCCAATCTTTTTTGAATTTGATGGTGTCTTCTGCTCCTCTAGCCTTCTTCCGCAGCTTTCCTTTCATCAAAGCCCAAAATTTCCTAATGGGCCTTGTTTGCGGACAATTTGGAGGATTCATCGACTTTTCCTCAAATTGGACATTGTTCTCCTCATATCAGTCCAAGGTGGCACGCGCATAGTGGCAGGATGCCAAATCAGGCCAAAACAGTGTCGAACCTGGGTGTTTCCGGATTAGTGGCAGAATTCGTTTCTGCAGGCATTCCTTCCGGTACATTTCGGCGTTCATATTTGCGCTAGTTAAAAAAAGGTGTTGATTTCATACCGCACTGGCAAATTGCTTGCCAAACCAACACTTTTTTTCCAAATTTTCCGGGACATCCGCTCCACGCTTCACGGTGTAAAACTGTGCCCCTGGAAGTGCCCTGTAGTTAAATTTAACCTACGTCTCGTCATTCATGATAATGCATATTTTATTTTTGCTCAAAACATCGTCGTACAGCTTCCGAGCCTGAGTTTTCACGGAATCCGCCTAGATTTGGCTGGGTTTCGGTACGTCTTCAGGGAATTTCGCTCCTTTGTGCGTTGGACCATTCCAATCGCCGTTCCACACTTTTTGGCGCAATCTCAGATAGATACCTCCTTTTTTCCTTCAAAAACTTTGCAAATTTGTTTGTCCAAATTTGGGTTTGACGCACCTATTTTTCTACCACGGCCGGGTAGGTCCTTCAATGTGTTATGCATAACAAACCGGTTGATCGGATTTTGGACCGCACATACACTAACACCTTCTTCTTTTGCTAGTTTTCTTAGCGACAATCCCCTTTCTTGGCAGTAATTGGTCTCAATCGATTGTCGCTTTTCTTCCGTAAGACCTCGCATTGTTCCGCTTGCAGTAAAACTTTAACTTTTAATGAAGGTTTTTGTTTGTTTACGAGGCAAGCAACACATTGACACTAAACAGCTGTCAAAATAAGTCATAGTCTTTTTCATACAGAACCTCAAAAATGTACTCATAATTGACGATGCAGTCCTTAATGGTAGTAATCTCACATTTGTTGCGTGGGAGCGCTAGTAACAGTGAGATAAACTAAATGATTGTATGTTCCAATAATTTAGAATGCATTACTGTGACTAATGCTCTCACGCCTTAAATATGAGAGATTTAAAATCCTACTCTTAGAACAATTGTAAATAAACTATGCTCTTCAAGTTCCTCATACATCATATTTTCAAATTTGGCTTTTGATAATGAGTCATCCCATGCCTGGTTGAATTGGTTGAAATCCCTCAACTTTTCGGTAAACCATAATTTTTTAACAATTGTATCCCAGTATGGTAAAAAGAAACGTAGCTCTATTTCAGAAAATATGGTCAATTTTCTCGTAAGAGTCAGTAGCTAAAGTGGATGTGCATCTGGCCGGATAGAGTTCAGAGTCTGTAAAATGCTCGTCACAGATTTGTAAAAAACCTTAAAAAGCTTTTGGAAGATTCAAGCATTGAAAACATTTTTCCTTACTATGAACCTGAATTGATGTTCTCATTTAACATCTGGACGCACTGTTTGTTTTGTTTGTTTCGAAATGTTTTCTCTTTCAGTGCTGATACGTTCGTTGAGATTCATTCTGTTACAAAAAAGTTATGCTTGATGAAAGCTGTTAACCGCAAATTAATGTTGAAAATTTGAATTTGACTAAACTGGCCGTATGCTACGTTCTCAAACATAACCGTGAGTGGAAAACTATTGATCAGCAGGACCATAGCAAGCATCGTGGTGGTTCGGATTGCATATGAACGTGTTGAGAACGATCAGGGCAAACCCGAGGTTCTCGGATTCAACGCCAGCCATAGCACTGACAGAAGAATTTGACATGGAGTTTTCATAAGGGCCACACAATGAAAACAATGGCTTTTTTCGCAAATTTCTTGAAAATGCAAACTCGCACAAGTAAATTACCACTTCTATTGTAAATGGGAACTCCTCTTCTGTAAGTATCGTAATAATTCACTATAATTAAGTAATCATTCTCGAGGAATTTGCGGAGGAAGTCATTGTTTACTTTTGCTTCATTGGCCCTTATGAAAACTCCATGTCGAATTCGTATGCGAGAAGGATTTTGGGCCAGTAAGCAAACGAAACAGGACACAGACGCAAAATTTAGTGGCCAAAAGACGTGCCCGGAAGTTGTATAATGAGGTTATTGCGAAGTACGAAGGATGCATCCTCATGGACGACAAAACGCACGTGAAGATGCACACAACCAAAATGTCTGAATCCTAGGACCGACACCTGCAAGCGTTCCTTAGCACATAGGAATGAGTTGAAAGAGATGAGAAAATAAATTCAATCACTTTTCGTCAAATTGCGTATGTGTTAGTTTCAGCAGACATAATTTTACATCAAATCTTTGTTTACGTTCCCCGACTTTTTACAAACATAAATTACGTCTCGTGTAAAATTTATAATTTCGAAGTGTGTGGACTATGGGCAGTTTCCTAGACCAAAATTTATATAGAGCCACTGGTGGACTGATGTTCCTAGCAAGTTCGTTCTTACCTATAAATTTGCAGTTCATAAAATATGCCAGGTTTTTGGGAGAAACAATCCCAAAATTTTCAAGCAGAAGTGCCAGAAAAATGTATTCTTCCGAACATTAAAGCTGATAATGGACCTTGTCACTGTACTACAGGGTGCGGCAGAAAATAATGCGAAAATTTGTTCTATTTCTATCAAATCCCATTTTCAAGTAATTCAACATTTTCGAGTGCAGTTATCTTTATAAAGTCCTTTTGAACAAATTTATTCAATGTGTCATCCATTTTTATTAATAACATCCCCGAGCCGACGCCAGAAGCCAGTGCATGCCTTTCGGACGTAGTCCTCCGACATTGACTGCCATGTGCGTGTTATGGTTGACTTCAGAGTTTTCACACTAGCGTGTGATGTTTTGCAGGCTCGTGCTTCAACATATGCCCAAATCGAATAATCCAACGGATTAAGATCTGAACTGCTAGAGGGCCACAAATCCTTCGTCCAAAACTTCATGTTATCGTTCAACCATAGTTGGGGTTGATTGGACGTTTGACACGGCGCTCCATCCTACTGTAGGACAACGTTTTGGTCCGCGGTGAAGTTGGCCTTCACCCAAGGAAGCACTTGGTCCTTTAAAATACCGATATACACTTCGGTGTTGATATGAACTCCAGCATCAATGAAAACAGGCGGCATTTTCAAACCGTTGGACGCCACCAAGCCAAACATCATGACACCAGGGGGATGTTTGGTTTGAAATTTGAATTTCAAACGCAATGAAATGAACCGGTCCGTGCGGCTGTTGGCCACAGCATCGATGCTGAAAAGCTTTTCGTCGGAGAACAGGATTATCATTTTTTTTCCTTCTTCAACAAGGAAAGCAATCTCTTGGAACGAGTCACTCGTAGTTCCAAGAGAAGAGTTGAAAGATGCATGCAGGTCTTCTTTGATGATTCTCCACATGGATTTCCCCGAAATATTGGCTTCCTTTGCAAGTTTTCTAATGGAACGCACCGGGTTGCGAGAAATTTTGCACGGACCGATTTGATCATGTTCGGCGTGCGTGCAAAACGCGGACGTCCGCTTCCCGGCTTCCGCTGCTTAAGACCATCCTGCAGGGACTTTTTCATGCGGCAAAGTGTTGCCAAATGGCACCTTACCACCTTGGCAATCTTTTTCGGCATCTTCTGGGCGAGCAACGAACTGGTGATCACTTCTTTCGCGAACATTTTGACGAATTTGCAATAAAACAATTAGAACTTGAAAATAAACATAAACAAATACACTTTCAACAGAAATTAGTCACTAGCAACATGAATTCACCCAATACTCAAGTTTGAACATTTTCGCATTATTTTCTGCCGCACCCTGTACAGCGGTTTCGATACAACGAGGTAAATTTCTTTGAAAAGGACATCAATCCGCCTAACTGCCCTCAATTCCGCCCCATTGAAAAATATTGGGCAATTAACAGACAGAAGATGAAGAAAAGTGGAGAGGTGACTCGGGATCCAACAGAGATGAAGAGATGGTAGAACAAAATGGCCCCTCAGGTTAGCCAACATTGTGTCCAAAATATGATGAGCGGTATTTCAAAAAAGCTCGAGATTTCATCAAAACCAAATTGGAATCATTTTTCCGCTCTTTCTCCTTTAAATGATCTTTATTTTGAGTACTCAACATTTTTACTAAATTAACATAATTCCGGGATAGATTCGTTTTTTTTTGCTCCCAGATATTAAATAACTCAAGCTTCATCTGTCAGAAAACTCATGTTTTGCTTGTGGACTATCTCGCAGGGGGAAACCAACAAACAAGGTTGTTATCTCTATTTGTGTTATGTCGTTTGTTTTTGCCAGCGTTTTGGTCTAGTTCATTTAAAAGAGTAGCGTATGCTTGATATTGATAACTCCGGCTATCTGGAAGCTGTCACTTAATGGTTGCTTCGATGATGAGGTGATTGATACTATTATCTAATTGTACTCCACACAAACTGTGGAAGGGCTGGTGGGAAAATTGCTATCTATAATCATTTGGGAATGATCCACGCTGGAGATAAGAGTGAGTAGTTGTTATGACTGCGCCAAACTGACTGGAAGCATCAATATTGTAGTACCAAAGGTTGATGTATGTTATCCAATCTTAAATGCATTAAATTCTTAATTCCGTATCAAAAGTTGTGATCCTTTTTCAAGACCTGACCCAACAATTTCCAAAGCGAATCTAAGGACGAAAAGGCACAACGCGTCAACTTTATGTCAGAATAATCACAAAATGACGGATTGACGAGGGAAATCAGTTTTTCGTGTTTCACCTCGCCAGTATTGCGTGAGCAAAATTAATGCACCGCAATGGAAGCGGGCGGATTTTGGACGCCACCACACCTTCAACGAAAATGATACAGAGAATTTATGAAATACAAAAATGAGTTATCATCTCGTCGCAACTTTACGACGCACCGGGTCATGCCTGCCTGCCTGCTTGCTCACTGCGTTTAGAAGGGCGGCACACAAAAATCAGAGTAATTTAGAGTGGAGGCCAAAAGCAGAAGTCGAAGTTTCGCGTCGTTGAGTCTTTGAAGGGGGCCGCACCCGTTTATCCTTAGCGTTGCTTTGAAATGAGACAGATCCGAAAGGAAATTACGTGCTTGAAATTATGTATTGACACGATTGATTGTACGGGCGTTCGAACAATTTACCGAAATAGTATTTATTGAACAATTCAATTGAACGTCAGCTTTATTTCTATAAAAAAAAATCTCAATAAATTCGTTTGGGAAATTTAAACACATATTAGCCACATACTAGCAACGCACGAGTTCACGAGTGCTTGTAGCACAATACAAGCAATCCGTTCAATTAATAACATGCTGTCATGCATGCTTCAAAGTTCAATGCCAAGCGTGGCGACGGAAAACTCGATGGTAAATGTGTAAATAGATCGCATTACATTTAGGCACGTCGACTCATTTATATGCTTTATTAAACAGTGCACTCTTTCCAATTGAATGTTGGATTGACCATAGAGTTGATCTTTAATATTCTCGTTTCATTAAACTTTTTTTTTTACGTACGATACATACGGGTTTAAACGAAAACAAGAATATGGTTGATTATTCTTGAGAAAGAAGATATTTCAGTGGCAGTGCTTACGAGAGATCGAAGTAAGCTCGAAAAAAACTCATATTTGAAAACTGAGACAATTTCCCAATAAACAACATTCACAAAAATTGTTGATAATGAGCATATGCATGATTGACCGCCCGAACTTGCTACTCCGTTATTGCTAGATCAGCTGTTATTAGATTGAGTACCAACAGAAGATGCTGCCGAAACTGACGCGTGAGAAATCTCCAACTCAGCACACCGTCTACTTAGTCCACCACCCAAAAAAAGAAAAACATGAAGCTGGCGAAAAGCGCTGGGTAAATCAGAGTAATTAGCACTTTAGTACCAGCAGACAAAGAACGCGACGATGACCATCTCATTTCATCCTTGCTTGTTGGCTGGCAGAGCAAAAAGCAGCATTCCATCGGGTTTCAGTTTGATAGAAAAGCAGCGCACAAATACTTGAACTTTTTAGGAACTTTTTTGTTCCACTTGGCCATCATAAACCGAAGGACTCGCAATGCAATTCATAACCGGAAATCTGCGTGTTGAAGAGTATGCATCCCTGTAGCTCTGTATATAAGAGCAATTTTTCCACTGTTTTTGAACGCGATCCAACCGGTGCCGGTGGAGGCCTCCTTGGTGGTGGTTCAAATACTTGGAGGCAAACTTTTCTCGGACTCCCGGAAGGGGTTATTTGACAATCTTATTTTGTCATTCGAACATTTTTTTACGGCGGTCATTAGCAAAATGCCCGACCTCTTGGCTATAGATCTTGGCTGCAACAATAAGGTTGTTGTGAGGTTAGTTTTAGCAGTTGCTGGTCTTGTTTTTCAGAGGAAATAATCTAGTAAGTTGATGAGAAGTTTTTTTTTTGTCAATCGATAGTTGTTTACTGAGAGAAGTGGAAAAGTGCCCCTCGGTTTCATAAGGTTTTCTCAATAGCGATTCGCTTTAAAATGAAAGTACACTATCAGGTAAGCCAGCAATACAGAATTAAAAGACCAATTTTTCTCAAAACCTCAAGAACAAGTGTTATAAGATTTTAGATTGACATTGAAAGAGCCTTAAAGTGAGAAAATTAAGTAAAAGAGAAGGGTTCCACTACCCAAAGCGATCGGAATACATCGAATTTTGCAAGATGTCAATATCGAAAGTCAATCAGAAATCCCAGCGACGACCGCCTCCACCGTTGACGGAAGAACACCTCCATTAGCTCCGGTACAATGCACCAAACTTATCGCCTCGTGATGGAAACCACCAACAGCAAATCTGCCAGCCTACCACCTCAGTTCAACACCGATTTGTAGCCTCCGCGACAGCCCCACCAGTTCAACGTGCCCCACCTCCAGTCTAGGGTAATCCGGCAACAAACCTTTACACGCTGGAAAAGATGATGGAGTTCATCCAGAACTTGCATCAACAACTACGCTACCAGCATGGTGCCTCAAGCCTGACGTTAATTTATACATTCCGACTTTCTTATCGATCAGACCAATACCAGAGGACGGGGCGTTGCTATGGCGATGCGATATATCATCAACTGCCGCCTGCTGCCGAGTTACCAACTCAAACAAATCGAAGCCATCGGTACGGAGGAAGACACCACCGTTGGACCAATCGTCATCATAGTGGCCTACTGCCCCAAACAAGCGGCCACGGTCCTACGGCAAGACATCGTAAAGCTAACTCGGTGGCGGGGGCGATTCATCATCGCTGGCGACCTCCAACGCAAAACACGAAGGCTGAGGGAGCAACAAAAGCTGATGCTCAGTCGTTTAGTGGTTCGCAAATCGGAATAACATCTTTATTCAGGAACAATTTGGGTTCAGGAAAGGTCACTCTACCATTCACCAAATGTCGCGAGTAGCTAACATCCTCAAGCGGAACAGGTCCTTTGGACGTCGAAAAGGCGTTCGACAATGTCTGGCACGATGATCTGGTATTTGAGGTGCATCGATACAACTTCACAATCTATCTTGTTGAGAACATAAGAAACTATGTTTCAGATAGATCATTCCACGTCTTCTTGAACAAACGTTGTTGCTGGTGTTCCCCAGGGTAGCCTCCTATTCCCTATCCTATTCAATATCTTCACTTCAGAAGTTCCTTCCCTGCCGGGTGGTGGTATTTTGTCAATGTTTGCGGATGACACTTCATCTATAAGGGTCGAGTGATTCGTGATCTGACCAGAAAACTTCAGGAAGGCTTTAATGTTCTGTCCGATTACTTCAACAGCTGGACGATTTGTATGAATGCAGTTAAAACGCACCCTTTGATAGCAGTTTGTTGTTCCGATCGCATGTACACAAAACATCAAATAAATGTCGTAGTTTGTTATGATCTCTGTATCCGCTGATCAACAGAAGGTCCACTCTATCGACCACGAACAAGCTTGCAGTACATAAACATTCTTCCCGTGGTCGAGTAACGGGTGTTCATTAAAAAATGAGAATGATTTCAATATCATTCTGTAATTAAAGTAAAGAGCGAATTTTTTTTCTCTCCAAGAGAATTGGTCTCTGGACTCCCTAGAAATGGGTGGCATGTTTTTTTCGCTCGGGTGTTGTCAGTTCAATCGAAGATGGCGTCGAAACAGCAAGTACTCTGCGAGCGTGTTGTACGGTTTTATGAAAGGCATGGTCATCATGGAAAAAAGTTTACGGTAGGCCACTTTCGAGACTAAAACGTGCCCGTGAGTACAGTTTACAGGATCCTGGCAGCCCTGAGCGTAGAGCGGAAAGCTGATAGCGGGCGTCTGGCGAAGATAGTTACGAAGAAGAAGAAGGAAGCGTTGAAAAAGTTGGTCGACAAAAAGTACGGAACGAGTTTGTGACGCTGCTCCTATACCTTGATTCACCGAACCCTCAAGATGGAGGACATGATCTATCGGCAGAAGACTCGGTCACCCGAGTACACGGATGAGCCAATAGCGAACGTGAAATCGTAGTGCCGGTGCATAATGAAGAACTACCGCGGGACGTCTTTCGTGCTGGACGACGAAAGTTACTTCCCGCTCTCGAAGACCAGGAAATGACAGCTACTATTCCAGCGACAAGTCAGCCACACCCCCCGAAGTAAAATATAAGATAAAGCATAAATTTGAAAAAAAAAAAGTTATGCTGTACATCGCCATATCGGACAGAGGGATTTCAAAGCCGTGGTTCAAGCCGAGTGGTCTGGCCATCAATCAACAAGAGTACCAGGAGGAGTGTCTGGAGAAAATTCTTCAGCGAAGGACGTCTTCTGGCCGGAAAAGGCGTCTTCCCATTACGCCAAGAAGACGCTGGAGCATATTGAGCAGAAAAAGATACCGTACGTGTCGAAGAAACTTGCCCCTGTGCCGTCCCATTGAGGATTTTTTCGGCTCCCACAGTGCCCTAGTGTACACAAATTTTTGGCGGGCCAAGGATACGAAGCAGTTGACAACGAGGATCCGGAATTGTATCCGGCAGATTGATGTCAGTGCCGTCGAGCGCTCTTGTGAGAGCATCGCGACTAAGTTGCGTTGTACGGCTAACCAGGGCCCCTTCTCCAATATTCATTGACGTTTTTTTTAGGAATAAACATTGTGTTTTTAATAAAAAATACTGAATTCGTTGAAAAAAATCTTTTTTTTACTCTATGACTGAGAAAATTCTCAATTTTTTATTGAACCGGGGATTTGCAACAACTGCCACTATCAGAAACTCAAGGTAGTTCAAAAGCGCAGCGCGAAGATAGTGTGGACCAGCCTCTGTGAAGTTTTTGTGAAGAAGTTAATGGCCAGTCAAACGCTCCTGAGGAAGCAACAGCGTTTGCGGATGATGGATGGAGCTTTGATGCGGTCTCACCTACTGGCATCCGATGATTTGGTGAGGTAGCTGGAAACGACTGGCACAGAGCTGGGTAATGGTGATCTCGTGTCCTAGTTTTTCCTGAGTTTGTCTGACTCGTGTGATCCGTTATATACGGCACTCGAGAACATCAAGGAGGATCTTACCTTGGATGTCGTCAAGCAAAAGCTCCTGGTGGAAGAGCAGGAACGATTTGCTTATCGAACAAGAGAATCAACAGAGGAAAAACCAGTGGAGGTCTTTGAGAAGTTTCGAGTTTCGTTACTGCTCAGTTTGGTATGAGGATGTCGAAGCTGACTGTGGATCAAGGCAAGGAATATTGCTCGGCAATACAGATTAACTTCTACAAGATAAAGGGTATCCAGGTTGAAACCACTGTCGCCTACACGCCGCAGCAGAGCATCGTGCTGTGCCATTCAACAGGACGCGCGTAGAAAAAGTAGGAATCATGCTGATTGATTATTCGATGCCGAAGTGAATATGGAACAAAGCAGCTCTAACGGCGCCGTACTTGATCAACCGTAGTCCATCAGATTGGATCCAAGCTGGATCTATCAAAGCTACCGGTCTTTTGCTGCAAGGGATATATGTGAGGGTATCCTAATGGGTAAATAATAGGGAATAAGAAAAGCAGGAAGGTGGTTATTGCATGTGAGGTTGTGTAGCGTTATATAAGGAATTAAACTGCATTTCTGGATCTGGATTACAACAAATCTGAGAAAAAAAACTAGAATTATGATTCCTTTAGTACCCTTATAAAATTTATGCATATCATCAATTGTGTCAGGCTATCTGATTCATGCCAGTTTTGAAATGCATTTCCAAAAAGCATACAACTCAAGCTTTTCACAAAATACTACTCCCTTATCGGCTGTGAATAATGACGTGCCACTGGCAAACAAACCAACCACCAAGGTTGCTTCGACTCATTTTTCCATGAATAGTTCTCGAGCACTGTTTCAAACAGACGTATCAGATTTTGTAAACAAAGAGGGGAAGTAAGATCCATACGTGAATTTTTCAAAACTCTTAGCACCCTCACCCCTTTGTGTTGGTGGCCCTAGTTTGCATGAAAGTGCTAAGGGTTTCAAGAATTTAACGTTTGAATCTCACTTCCCCTCTTTGTTTACAAAATCAGATACGTCTGTTTGAAAATGTACTCGAGATTTTTTTTTGTTTTGAAAGCGGTTTCAATGAAAGTTTTTGACAAGTTTCAGAAAATGTGCGCTCAACTTTTCAAAAAGAGCGTGAGTAACAACTATCTTTGTTTACCTCCTCTTCCATTAATAACTCAGTCGTTTTTAGCTTTCGGATCACACTCATTGCCTATAACGCTGACCAGCATCTTTATATTCCGCTATACATGAAGAACCAGGTGGTCAAGAAAAACTGATGCGGTTGGCCAAAGCAACGATGGATCCAGTGATGTGCGTCTTGCGAGTCTCAGGGACACTTTGAATCTCGGAGAGAGCTACGACAAGGTGACGGATTGTCGTGTTTGCTGAATAACATTGCGCTGGAGGGTGTGATTCGAAGAACGAGGATAGACAGAAGTGGTACGATCTTCAGGAAGTCAATAAAACTTTTGGACTTCAATATCGTAACTCGCAACTTTGAGACGATGGCGGAAACGTACATCAGACTTAAGGCTGAACCTGGTCGCAGGGCTTGTCATTCGTCGAAGACTAAGTACATGACTGCGTACGATCTACGTTGGAGTACTGATGGAAAACGGAACGTGGAGGAGGCAAATGAATCACCAATTGTATCAGTTGCTGGGTGAACTTCTCATCGAATAGAAGCTGGACAGCTCCTGTGGCCAGTCCGGCCTGAGCCAACTAAGCATTGGTAAGCTAAGTATATTGAGAACTAGTTTGAAACTCTCATTACGACTCTGTAACTAACCAAAGAGACTGAGCTAGTTCAGAATCTTTCATTTATAGTAAGATCCATTTGAACGATTATGCAAAAATTGGAATTAGCAATTTAACAATTTTTAACTTCTCACTTTGTGGTAATTCGTAAAAGTACTGATTTAAACCGTAAATATGTGAAACAACGGATACAGTTTCTCTGTTATTTAATCGTGAAGACGGATCCAACACAAATATTCTATAGGTGACATTTAGCCACCTTCCAGTCGATATTAGGAAGTATTTTGGTCTGGAATGGTCATTTTTCACATAATTTTTGGTCACTTAGATCATTCTATTGATTCCATAGTTCATAGTTAGATTGAGTAGAACCATAAGTCAATACGATTGATGGCACAGAAGATAAAAACTTACTTTATATGCTGGTATTTAATTGCAAGCTTATTTCTCATGGCAATTGCACGCTCAAACAACCTCTCTTTCATTTGTATCCTTAACCCTTTTTTTCTCACGGAAAATTTACCCAATTTTCGTAAAAATTGGAATAACTCATAAATTAAGTTGTTCAAATTTTTATGAAAATTGAGTAGTTTTTGCGTGAGAAAAAAAAGGACAGTAATACAAATGAAAGAGAGGCTGATTTGAGCGTGTGCTTTTTCCTTGAATTTGTCGATCTTGGTAACTTGCCTCATTAATCTACCACAGCCATTTCGAAGAACAAGAGTCTTAGAATTGAAAGCTTACATGGGTAGATTAATCATTACGAGAAGTTTACGGAAGAAGTCATCATTTATTTACATTTGTCAGTTAGGCCCTAATAAAACATCTTTCTCGAAATATTCCTCACCAAAACAAATCGATTTTGGCATTTATCGACAGGCATGAGAGAACAAATCGACAAACTCTTTCAAACTCGCTTCGTGTCCTGACGACGTGACGATGCGCACAATTGAAAGTGTTAAATGTTCAAAAGAACAGATTGATTCATCCAAACCATATGTTCATCACATTGATACTGAAAGCCAAGTGAGCTACTGCGAATTCCTTAATGTTTGCCCTCCTGCGGGTTATTGAATGAGAGTTTTGTTTTCAGGAGAGATTCATTGCCCTATGGCCTTCTGACTGATTTCATGATTCCGACATTCTCGTATGACGAAACGAGTTGAAGCAACCCTGCCATCAACAGACGGGTAAAAATCTTCTGTTTACTACATTGTTCACCGACGCATGAAATTATAATGATGCGTTCGATTGTCACCCCCAACCCGGAGTGGCCGCACTGGCACTGTTTGACTGCTCGCACTTCGGAGCTATCCATATCATGCAAGGATTGCATACACTGAGTGTTGTTTTATCTATGCATACAATGGGGCTGAGGTTAATATGAATATAGCCCACCGGGGAGCTGAGTAAAGGGCAGTTATTAATGTTAACGTTTGGTGAAGTTTTACGATCGGTGGATATGGGCGCGTGTATTGTTTGCATATTCTATGCATGCACCACAATAGTAGCAGCCATTATGAACATAGAACGCAAGTTCTGTTCTGACTGGGCTAACCACGATGTTTAGGAGGCACTGATTGGTACAGTTGCTATTTTTATATTCTGTGCATTACGGTTTTGCAACATTTGTATGATGCATAATTTATGTGTATGTTCAGTAGGCTGATGCAAAATTTGAAATATTTGCTCCCTAAGCTTAATCGACGCCAATTTGGGTCCTGATAGTCCCCAAAAATTTTTAACACATTTGGTTTTAATTTGGCTTTGCACACGCTATTCAAAGTTTGTATGGAATTAGTATGAAGAATCTCAAACTTACATTTGAGATCCCTAACATCTTGATATTATGTTCTTAAACCAAATCTTTTAAATATTCATATAGTGTAAGTTGCCAACTATCAAAATGCCGAAGATACCTGACATGTAAATTTTATACATAAAATAGTTATTCAACAAATATAATAATAAGAACTAAAAATATGTAATGTATATAAAATATATAAATATAAAATATATAAAATATATATAATAACAAAAATCAAATAAAATACATAAAATATATGAACATAAAGTATAAAAAACATATAAATAATAAGAAAACAAAAATAATAATAAAACATTATATCTAAAGTGTGTATTTTATGTTTTATTGAATAACTATTTATGTATAAAATTTACATGTCAGGGTATCTTCGGCATTTTGATAGTTGGCAACTTACACTATATGAATATATCATAAGATTTGGTTTAAGGAAAATAATATCAAGATGTTAGGGATCTGGAAACGTAAGTTTGAGATTCTTCATACTAATTCCCATACAAACTTTTGAATAGCGTGTGCAAAGCCAAATTAAAACCAAATGTGTTAAAATTTTTTGGGGACTATCAGGACCCAAATTGGCGTCGATTAAGCTTAGGGAGCAAATATTTCAAATTTTGCATCAGCTCTAATGTTCAGGTTAGCTAGACCAACCGATAGAATAGAACGGGAATGCATCATTAAAGCATTCTGTTCCATTGAATGGATCACTTCAACGGGGGAGATGTGGGATCACATTATTACACGGAAGCTCAAGTGGAACCGGGCATCGGTTAAACTGCAGCTTCTGTGCCATTATTTTCCCTTTGCTTCAAAGGTTGTACGCAAAATCTTCAGTAGGTGCTTGGACTAGGATTGCAAACAGCAAATTGGGGCAAGATAAAAAATGAATTATTGTAAACAGAAACGCGTCACGAAAATGATGCGGTATGATTTCTTATGTCAAAATCCAAAACTAATTGGTTGGTATGCAAAACTGTATACTCCCGGAGGAAGTATAATTGACATTTAGACAATTTTGATTCTACGTAGTACTATAGTTTGATTTGCACTTTTAGAATATTATTCAAACAAGTCTAGACAAAATCGTCAAAAGGCCGAAAGTAACAATTGTACAGAATAACTTAAAACGTAAATTTCCTGAAAATGCCAGGTTGCTAACATCTATATCCGCTACCGATGGGAAGTTAATACCCCCTGTATCTGTTTCTGGTGGTATTTTGTTTGTGGGAGCAAGCAGATCCCAGAAAAATACGCTAGAAGTCATTGTTTACAAATGTTACTTTTGACCTTTTGGCTATTTTGTCTAGAAGTATTGTTAGTTCTATAAAAACCGTAGAAACGATAAGTGTTTTTTCGTATAGGGTGTCCAACATCAAATTGCACCACGGAAAAAACACTGTAGAAAATTACCCATTGGCTATTTTCTCTTAACTAGAAATTAGGAGAAAAATAAGTATTTTCCATTTAATTCCAACTACCTTTGCTTATCTTGACAGATACGCGTATTTTGTCTACAATGAGCAAACTTCTTCAGTGTCTCGTACTCATAACTCGACTTAGTACGAGACACTGAAGAAGTTTGCACATTGTAGACGAAATACGCGTATCTGTCAAGAGCAAAGGGCAAAGGTAATTGGAATTAAATAGAAAATACTAATTTTTCTTCAATTTCTAGTTACAAGTATTCCACTAAACAGCTCAAACCCTCTAAGATTCATATTTTCACTCGAAAATTCGGGTAGAGATAGTTAAGAGTGTTTTTTTTTGTTGTATTTTTATTGCTGTCAGGTTTTCGAAAATTGAAAAAAAAAATGCGTCACCCGAAAACTAACGCCGTGAATTGATTTTGCGCTACCACCTGGAAAATCATCAGCTCTCTCATCGGGACATCGGAAAACAACTCGGAATCTTGCAGCCAACGGTGTGTTGAGTGATTAAACGTTACTACAAAACTCTGAGCATCTGACGGAAGGGGAAATGCGGCCATAATGGATGTTTTTTTAGTTATCAGGATCACAAGCATGTCGTGAAAGCGTTTAAGCGGAATCCCAATGCTTCGTTCAGGGATGTGGCCAAAAATTTGATTCTGTCCAAGTCTTTCGTTCAGCGAGCCAAAAACCGCGAGGGACTGCGTATGTACAATGTCAGAAGTCTCCAAATCGTGACGAACGGCAAAATACGATGGGATAGTCACAGGCTCGGATTATGTACACCCAGATGCTGACGAAGCCTCATTGTCTCATCATGGATGATGAGACTTACGTCAAGGCGGACTTCCGGCAGCTTCTGGAGCTACTGTTCTTCATCGCCCAGGACATGTTCCGGAGGAAGTAAGGAAGCCGAAACATTTAAAGTTTGCAAAAAAATACATGTTAAAATACAAGCGTCTACTTCCTCTGTTGAAGCAACAGGAGGGCCCTACGATCTTCTGGCCGGATCTAGCTTCGTGTCACTGTGCTCACCGCGAAACTGTAGCAAAGCCTGAATTTAAGAACACTTCACGGAATGAACGATATGTATAAATGCAGCAGAGACCCAGGCCGCACAAAAAATCTCTCAGACTAGTCTCACCTGAAGATTGTAAAATTAGCCTTAACAAATCAACGGTGAAATGAACCAATTCTGCTGTCTATATTGGCGTTTGCCTCTAGCTTATTTTCAGGGAGCAAGTTGAAAAACCTATCACACACTGTTACATGCTGTTGAAACTACAGTATTATTTGATTAACAAGTCAACATTGTCCCTTAAGAACAAGCTTGCTTTCTACAAACAAATCATACTCCCAATCATCGAATAGGTCATGCTAGTTGAAAAGAGTTGCGCAAAAACACATCACCTGAAACTACAGCGTATATAAAGCTCGATTCAAAGTAAATCTGGACGCACGGTTTAATACACCACCGCGTCCCTGGTGGCTGGAACAAAATGAGTTTGATAGGCATTTGTTGATGTTTCATTCACGAAGAAATTGATCAAGGAATTGGTTTCTCGATTGATCGACGCATCTCAATATAACGGAAGTCATGGAACTTGAGAATAGAAAATTAATTGTGCACACACATCTAGAGAACCCTTCGTTGTCTGCCAGCAAAAACAGCAAAAGTGTTAAAATTCCCAAAGTCAACGATATGTGTCTTGTAATCAAACGTCACAAGGATACTTTGAAAGTGGATAGAGCACAGCGCATCTATCATAAAAGTGGCACTAGGGACAAAGAGCTGAAGATGAAGGTGTTGTGGTACGTGAAAGGCAACCCAGGTGTCTCCATACGTGATTTGGCAAACAAATTTGAACTTTTCCACCGTGCGTAACATCCTTTCAAGTGAAGGATATAAATTTTGTTGTGCCAGTAAACATCCGAATCGCGCCCTGAAATAAAATTTAGTGGCCAAAAAACGAGCACGATTACTATACGAACGAGTTTTGACGAAATTTGACTGTATTTTAATGGATGATGAAACATATGTCAAAATGGATTATAAACAAATCCCCGAACAACAATTGTACCTGGCAGTTGGTTGTGTGGATGTCCCTACCAGGCATAAATTTGTTTTGCTGATAAGTTTGCTCTGAAATGAATGATTTGGCAAGGAATCTGCAATTGTGGCCTTGAAACCAAGGTTTTCATCACATCTCTCACATAATGACTTCGAAGGTTTACATTAAAGAGAGTCTGAAAGCGGATTTTATCCTACATTCGGCAACAAAAGACCAACGTTATGTTTTGGTCGGATCTAGCCAACTGCCACTACTCTAGGAGAATGCAAGAATGGCATGCTGCAAACAATGTTAATTTCGTCGCCAAAGAGATTAATCCTCCGAATTGCCCTGAGTTCAGACCGATCGAGAAATATGGGGCAATTGTCAAGCGAAAACTTCGAGGATGCGGAAAAGAAGTGACAAATGCACAACAAATGCGGTTAAAGTGGAATAAGTTCGCCTGTACAGTGTCACCACCCAAGTAACACACAAAACATCTTTTTAGAATGATTTATAATTGTTTGTATTATAAATGTATTATAAACGAATTGCAAAACATGTCCAGTTTGGAGCAATTTGTAACTCTCGTATTCTATATAGGGTATGTGTCCCTTGACTCAGCCTAATATGCAACATTCGATAACATTTTTCATTGTAACTCATAAAGTATTTGAGCTGGAAACAAAATTTAACTAGCTATACACTTCCTAAGATATGCTTAATAAGCCATCTGGTAGTATGTAACACGAAAAGCTACACAACTCATTTTATACAGTCAAAAACTTTTGAGGGACATGGATGTAATGTCGGTCTATGGGTACCAAATTGGGATCAATCATGGATGCAAGTTCGTCCCATTCGATTGATTTTTTATAAAATGCAATCTTCGTACGGGTTTCTTCCTGATTTGCTACTTCATGGCGTTCCCAGTTGTATTCGCTCTACCCAACAAACAATTTTACTAACAATCAAACTATACTTAAACTGCTAAGAAACACTTAAGTAATTTTTACATATGATTAAGCGGTCATTCGACAATCAAAACATTATAATTCACTCTACACAGATTTTGTTCCCTTAATTTGTGTTAAGATGAGCCATATGAACAACATTCAACCGGAACTCAGACATTTGTATTGTAAATGTTACCAATAACAACATTTTTACTACGCTTTTCATACCACAGGCCACATTGGGTCTACCGTTTGCTTGTTAAATCATTGTTATTTTACCAATTTGACCTTTTAGTTTATAAAATGTTACTATATTCTGTACATCTTGGCTGCATTATTCGGTTAATAGGTTCAATTTCGGCAGATTTAGATCATTCGAAGATCGTATAGATAATCTGTTCAGCTTAACCCGTAAAGTCATGGTGTCTAAAAAGTCAAGGAAATCGAAAACTGCCCGGAAGTGAACTACTATAAATTGATTAATTGTGTCTCAATTGCTTTGAAATAAATCGGTCATCTTGATAGCAACATGATTTTGTTGATTATAGAAGATATAATGACATATTATGGATATGACACATAGGCTGAATCAAGGAGCTAGGCTAACATTACATTTCATTACCCTATCACTCTGACAAACGGTCGAGCTAAAATTACTTTTTTCACTGCTGCAAGTGATTAATACTTTATTATTGTTCTTAAAAACATGGTTTCATACATTTATAATAAAAAAACAGGACAAGATTTTATGGGCAGATCTATATACTGTTGAAATTACATTACAACAACCAAGTTTTGCAAAACGTGTTCTTTTTTCTCATTACGATGAATTTGTTGTACACGATTGTGGCTTCACTGCCAACGGAAAGCATATCATAGATACTCAGAATTTACTTTTCAACCATCTGAGTTGGCTTACCAGAGAAGCTACAAACTTATCACGCCAAGGACTAGTGTTCAAATCCCACGCTTGGCATGGTCTATAGTTTTTGTGTGAGGATAATATTTTTTTAAATTTAATTCTTTTGGTATTTACTATTAGACTGTATACAACCTTGAAAGATGTCGAGTCAACAGTTACGACTGCCTAGAGCTTCTTGATTGTCGAACTTCTTGAAACCACAAACTGAAGAGCACTTGAGCGGTCACAGTTTTTCTTGCACTTAAAGGTTATGTTCGACGCCAGGTTTGATGTCAGATGGAACACTATACCAAAAATTCACTGTTGGATTTCCAATTCAGCTGAAGTTACAGCATGCGGGCGAAGAAGAATACATTTTATTATCATTTGAAAAACTACGGATCTTGGGAAACTTTGTCTTATTTTTAGTGGTTCTCAGGATATCCTTGAACTCATTTCAAGATAACCTTTGCTTACAATTTGCTCTGGAATTGTTATTTGATAACGTGTAACTTTTTTCTAAGATGCACAATTAGATATATTGGGTCAATTTATCTAAATTTCAGATACTTGAAGATCGTAAAGATAATCTGTTCCGGTTAATGGCAACTAAAAGTTTAAGGAAACGATAATTTTGCTAAAGTGTATTGCTATAAATTGATGAATAAAATCGCAATTGCTTCAAAATAAATCAATTATCATGATGTCAACATGATTTTGTAGACTTTTGCTGAATTAATTACACATTTGGTACAAAGTCCGAATGAATGGGGCTAGGTTGACATTACATTCCTCAACCCAAAGGCCATAATATTTTCAGCAGAATGCTGCAGAATTGTCCACTTTCTCTAAGCATTACAAGACCTTACGAATTCACTTCGAAGGGCAAAAACAACAATAATGTAGTCCTTGTCACTAGATGTAACAACTATTGCACTTATTTTTAACTAATCATTTCATCTTAGGTGTGAAATGATGGATTCCAATCCTTCATAAATGTATGAGTTTCTTAAGATTTTTTATCAGTAAGGGATCGTTTTAAATAATTCTAATCTTATGAGCAAATTTTCTCAATATCTTAGTTGCAGGGATTTGCCGCTCCTCTCTCTTCTTTAGCATTTCAAGCTTATTGCTTTCATAGTGCGTTTATTGCTTGCTCTCAGCTTAGTGTTCTAATGCACTTTCACAGTTATTAATTGAGAATTTTCGATGACGGGTACCATTTTCGTATTAGAATAATTGTGTTTCGGTTTTGTTCTGAACAAGATTTTCGTTTCATTAAATATTCAACGAAACCAATTTCAATCTTATCTAATTATAAATCTAATTAGTGTTTTTGAACGAGTTTCTAAAAAAAAATCATGAATCGATTACTCATGAAAAGTATATCAAAAAACCTAATAAGCTCGTTTTTTCCTTGAACACATATTTCACATCTCTTGACAAACCAAAAACAAGTCAAAGCAATTTGAAACTGAGCCAATTTTGCCACTAATTATTTATTAAACACCTTCATCACATCGCCCTCCATGTTGCGGTTTTTCCATTTTCCTGATTCAAAATTCAAAACACACAATATAATCCTCTTATTGGCAGTTTGCTCCGGTTTCCACCTGACACTAATCCACCCTCGTTCATAATTCCACCATCATTTGCACCAATATCTTCGATTCTTTTCACTTTCACTCGCGACATCAACCAACCATCAATAGAATCCTATTCCAAGCCCTCTTCTCGAAGAATGCACAAATTCCACTCCAACGCTCGGGCCTGCACATGTAGTAAGTATAATGCCTTCAGGATTCAAACTCGGAGACAATTGCAAATCCCTCAAGAAGTCAGCAAATCACTTCTTTATTTCTTCACTCTCGAGTGCCGAGCACCACCATAAAAGCCAGTGGAAACAACCGCCGCCTCGGAAGAGGGATATAAAAATAAACCACACGCAAACACACCATCCGATGGTTGCCTTCCGTCCCAGTTGGCAGTACATCCTTTCTGGTTTCCGTTCTAATCCACACTCCTAGTAGCATTGTCGGGGGACACTTACCGGGCAATGAACACACACATAGCCCCTTACCTAGCACCCCTCTTCGCCAGAGATGGGGCAATTTTCACTTTCCTTTTTTCCAAATTGGAATACCATGCAACTCCATCAAATCTTTGAACTCCTATCCCAGTGGGAACACCCGGTGGTTTCGCGCGTCCGCACCGGTTCAAGTCTCGCGGCAGACTGATAGTGTCGAGGGCGCGCAAAAAAGGATTAACCTTGCCACCACGATACGCTCTCTGTGTGTACTGTGAACAGCTGGGTGACTGGGTTGGTTGATTGGGACACGAGCGATCTGTTCCGTCGTCGTCGTTGTCGTCGTCGTCGTCGTCGAATGGAGCATAGTTAGCTCTAGCCGACAAGCTGGTTGACGTGGTCCGTCGAGGGAAACAAAAATACAAACGGAAGAAGGCATGGTTGATCAACAAGGGACTCGCATGATGGGGCTAGAAAGGTGCTGATGGGAAATGGTTTTTGTGCGGCGAAAGGGAAGGATGATATTCATTTAGTAGATTTCTGCTTTCTGATGTGATGATATGAGACAAAGGGACTCTGTCACTTATTAATTAATTTACAATCCTTTTCCGTCGACGGCAGCAGCTATGATAGAAGAGTTGTTGTATTTCCAAGATGATTGTTGCTAAGCGTGCAGCAACGTTGGCCTAAATCCACTTCGTAATTCATAAACACAATTCAGCATTTCATTGAAGCACAGAATTCTCCTCTATTGAATCATATTCCGCTTGAAAGAGATGTGCTATTTATTTGTTTATTAGACGTCAAACAACAGAAGACCGTTTTCTTACCTGGATAGTACTTACATGGATACATCCTTATACTACAATTAAATGCCTATGTTCTATTACTTCACAGGGTGTTAAAATATTTTTTTTAAATGTTGTCCAACGTGAATCATATCACAATGCTGATTGTATACAATCATCATGCGGTTTGCGGTCCAAATTTAGCATAATTTGTACGATGACGATCTACCGGGAATAGGTTAGGATCACATAATTGTCGAAAGCACATAAATTCCTCTTTAACAAAAGATCAGTTGAGTAAATACGTTGTGATACTAAATCATTAACAATCAAGACCTTTGCATAATCCCGACGTTCTTTCAAAGTTTCATTATTGAGCAGCATACAACGAGCTTCATATGCTGGAAGGTGTCCATCCTAGCCTATCTTCTAGTGCCTTGAATAAAATACGCTGCAACGGAATCTGTGGTAGGCTCTTGCACTTATTACTGATTACATTTTTCATTTCCGGTTTGCAAAAGGACATTTTACCAAATCTGAGCGGATATGATGCCATTTGGCTAGCGTCTGATTTTACAGTTCAATCACTGTATCATACCTCACAATATCATTATATTTGATTATATTGTTTTATTGATTTTACTTCACACGGAAAAAAAATAGCGTTTCTGAAAATAAAACCGGGCCGTGAACTAGTTCACGTTTTCAGGATTTTTCCTTTTAATCGTTATTTAGTTAATGATTACGTAATTCAGTTCACGGTATATTTTTGCTTGTTCTCGAAATCATGAGTGCAGTTCATGGATCTGGGCACGGATTTTTTTCCGTGCATAGATGATTTAAAAATTACTTATTTATGTTTTATGTCCATTTGTCTTTAACTCCCTTTCAATTCAATCTTCCCTGATTTCTTAACTCAGGAGGAATAACTTTAGGCCAGCAAAAATAAATGGATCAGCATCCAGCAGCAAATAGTGTCCATGAAAACAGTAAATTAAAATGTAAAATTGTTAGTTTTCTAAATTTTCAAAAGATTTAACAAACAAAGGATACTTCAAATTCAGGTTTTGGTGAATTGCTGCTATCGAAAACAAACGAAAACGTGCATAAGTGGGGAACCATAGAACTCTACACACTTTACAACAATTCTTGCATATCAGGATCAACCGAATGAGGATCATTTATCTTTATATAAATTGAATTTCTGTCTGTCTGTCTGAAGCTTATAGAATCGAAAACTTCTTAATCGATCGGCGTGAAATTTTGTATGGAGGAGTTTTTGAGATTGGAAAAGGTTTTTATGATGGTTTGAAGCCCCTCCCCCTCTTTGGAAAGGCTCTCATATAAATGCAACACCAATTTCTGCATAACTCGAGAACTAATCAAGCAAAGGAAACCAAATTTACCGAGTGGGAGTTCTTGGAGGCGAGAAAAGTTTCTATGATAGTTGGAGACCCCTCCCCTCTCTAGAGCAGCAGGCGTTCATACAAATGAAACAGAAGTTTCTGCATAACTCAGGAACTAATAAAGCAAATGGACCAAATTCAGCATGTGGAAGTTTTTGAAGGCGAGAGATGTTTCTACGGTAGTTTAGGATCCCTCCTCCCTTTGAAAGGAGGGGCTCTTATACAAATGATGCACAAATTTAAACCAAACATTAGAATTATCCCTACTGTAAAAATTGGTACGCAGTGGTTTTTGAGGCCGGCAAAGGTTCTTGTGATAGTTCGAGACTCCTCACCCCACTGAAAGGGGAGAAAAGAAAAAGACGGACAAACTGACAGAATATGGCGTAGTTTGAAAATTAATGCTATCAAATGCTTCTGCTACACAGAAAGAAAAACCATGTTAGAAACTAACGACCCGACGGTATCATTAAAAACAATACACCTTCGTTCAACTTTGCTGAAATTACACACATTAGCTAACGAAAACATTTGAACAAAACTCGACAGTTCTATTAAATTTTCATTCGTTTAGTTGCAAGCGTAGCAACGCTCGCACAGGGCTCAGCTAGTAATAGATAAGAATGCTTGTAGTAATTTTCATCTTCATGAATATATACACTATTTTATAGATATTTCATGGGAATGGGAGGGACCATCAGGGCACCCGATTGAAGCACTCTAGATGGAGAGAGTGGGAATGCCAACTTCTCATTTCTAACAGCCTGTGAATAGAGGGCGGGCTCTTTTCCCTCGGTTTCCGCTGTCTTGGCAAATTATAGAAAATTTATAATTATTTTGTTAGCTTTTCGTACGATTTAAGTATATTTTTTAATCCATTAGTGTTGCGTAAGCAACAGACAAACCGAAGTAAAAGACAAATTTCCAATTCCGTAACACTTTATTAAGAGTAGTGTTATAAAATTCCTTTAAGAAATTAAGAAAACAATTTAATTAACCTAAGGAAATTTAGATTCGCGATCACTAGCTTTATCAAAGTTGCATTGTTAAATATATGTTCAACGACAAGGTCTCTACCCTAACTAACGCAGTGGACTTATAATCACACGCATAATCACATCAGAGAGTGTTTTTTGTACCTTTCAGTAAATATGTGTGTTACTTACGTTTAGTGTCTCTTCTAATCTGTGTAATCTGTCCGATGCTTGCAACCCGCATCCGCACTTAAATGCAACACGAAACTAGAGTAGGGAATAGTTTTAGAATTTAGGTTATGTTTTTTACGTATTTGTATATCTACCTTGTTTTAACGTTGTTTGTTGATAATCTATATACTATATTATAACGAAAGTTTACTTTCCACGAAGTTAAATTTAAGCTAGATTTTAATGAAATGAATAGTATTTATAATCTTAATAGCTATTTTCACTACCGCTTGATCTCACCTGCATTCAACAGTCTCACTTACTCAAGTTTTGTTTACTCATACAACTGAAAAGTCACCCAGCACCCGGCAACTATTTGACAGCTTAAGGAACAGGAGCAGGGTGTCTCTCGACATCAAGGTCGTCGGTGTTCAGACGGTGCGTTACATCCCGCTGGGTTGTGACAATTAGTATCAGTGATAAGTTGAGAGTGAAGTCAATGTAAAATATTTACGGTGCCGATTTTTTTGGATCCACATAGTTACATCGGTTATAACAAGTTGCTTTGTGGTTGCACCACGAAGAGCTTATCTGGAATATCGTCTCTCCCGGCGCTCCATTGTCAATATTTCAAGTTGAACTTGTTTGCGAGATACGGAAAAACATGACTTTTTCGAATGGTGATAAAACAAAGCAAAGACAGATAATTTCTTTTGATATATTTCCCATGGAAGAGAATTATTTAAGCTCACTTGCAAAAAAAATTCTACACCCTTGCGAGAGCGGCCTACCGACAGTTAACCGGAACATTCACCATCGCGGACAAAAACTTGCGTGTAGACATGTTTTTGTGTTCTTTCTTCGTTTTATTTATCAATTCTTCCTCAGTTTTCGCGACAAAATTGTTGGAGTAGACCTTACGCTTCAGATTGGCCCAGAATTCTCGATGGGACGCTGCTGGGGGACGTTGGGCGGGTTCGCCGACTTAGATACCACATCGATATTCAGCCGCTCCATCTCCTTCAACGATTGCTTCGAGTAATGGGCCGACGCCAGATCCGGTCAGAGCACCGCGTCTTCGCCCTTAAGGTATTTCTTGATGAACGACGCAACTTCCGGCCGGCATTTCGTACTACCGATTTGACATCCCCTTCTCGCTGATTGTTAGCCACAGCAGCGCCTTTTTTGGGAACTTGGTGTGTGAAATAAACTTCACCTCGGAGCTTCCTTCGTGGGGGAAGTAAAATACGAAGTGCCCTGCTAGTCGTTGCCATCCAGGGTGAGATAGGTCTCGGCGTCCATCACCACCGTCACGTCGCGATTCGCCGGGAAAATCGAGTTGACCACCTTATTCAGCTGCTGCCACTGCGTCATTGCCTGCAGCTCCAAAACCAGTGGACACGACTTCCGCTTCCTGACATGTATGTTTATGTTGGCCAGGTAATTTTTCGCTGTTCGGCCGGTTGAACCGACCTCCCGGCCAAGCGCACGCAGTGATGTAGCCACTTTTCCCTCGGTCTTCCTCTTCAGCATCCTTTGGAGCTTTTTGTCGCTCAGGGTCGTCGGCCGTCCGGAACCGGGCTTTCTTCTGATGCTCTGATTGTTGTCTAATATTGTCAAAATGTTGTAGATACCGGAACGGGCATATCCGGCATCCACAAAGGGCCGCACGATGTCCGTTTTCGACGCGGTGGGTTGCCGTTCTTTGAACGCGCACACTTCTGAACGGAGTTGCTTCACTGTTTTGCCATCACGGCTAGAGTTCGACTGATAGAGCTGTCAAATTTTGTCTGCTGACTGACGGGTTACTATGATTGAAGCTACATGGGTAGTTTCGTCAGTACGGATGAAAATCCGCTCCTTCTTCTTCAATTTCAAGTGCGCGTTTCAAGAACTAGAAACGAGATGAACGATAGTTTACCTTCAGAATACTTCGACATTACTATATCGCTAATATGTTATAAAAAATTGAACGGTCTCTCAATTTTTCTCGTGGTCAAAATCAAGAAGGAGTCATTGTTGCGTGGTTATTCAATAGCAAATCAAGTGTTTTTGAGCTTTTGTGATATTCATTGAACTAAGTCAAACCTGCTCCTTATACAATCAGCGAATTCTTTTACATCTTCTTTTAATAACTCCTCAGGGGTTCGACAAAAACGGAATCAAAAGTAAGCGTTTAAACCGTTTGACATACACAAAATGGTATGTATACCTCAGTTTATGCCTTGTAAAAAAGAGCACAAATATCGCTACAATCGTGTCTAAATCTAAGACGTTCTGTTCCAATTTAGAGAATTCTCAATTACTGCATTTAGCAAATTGTTTTATTCCAATATCTTTTATATTTGTTTTCTTTATCATACATGTTCAAAGGACTCAAGAAATTCTTATGGGACAGTCTGGAACTTGTAAACTATTCCATACATCGAGTGTCAATTGGAATACGAGCTTGGTTAACATTAATTCCAAATTCAGTTGTACATAAACATATTGGAATAACCGTCTTTTTTATGTAGTTTTGTTTAATTTGTTTTCATATTATACCATTAACACGACAATTAACAATTTTATCAGCAGTCTTATTTTTTGCATTATTTTGAATATTTTTGTCGAGCACTATGTATGATTTTAAAAATGATACTGTTTGAAATTTCAATGGCATTTGAGCAAGAAAACTTGTCACAGATATTAAAAGACAAAGCGAAACTCAAACAGGAGGTAAGCCAACTATATCAAATAAGTATCCTATTGAAAACATTAATTTCCGTGATTTTTCAGAGCGATGTTCGATGTAGTGATTAGTGTCGATTTTAACTCTTGACTCGATGAAAAGTAGTGGAAGCTGAACGTTTGGAATTGAACCGGTGGCAATCGAAATTTGAATGGGAAAGTGATCACTACCGTGAATGAGCTGAATCACATGTGAAATTCAACGATAATGAAATCGAACGAAGTGTGAGGTCTAACTGCCAACTGAGGATTGCTCAACCAGACATATACCAAAGAGTTAAAATATCCCACGCGGAGCAGGAAGGACTAAATAAATATCTACAAGTTGTTTTTGCTTAACTGAGGCTCTAGGAGGAATTATACGAACATGCGAACGTAATGCAAAGGCTTTCGTTTTCAATAACAAACTGACATGCGATAACTCCAACACCACCAATTTGAAGAAAGTTCACTCTATAGAAGCAGTAATTTTTTTGGTCCCCAAAAGTACTCTCCACGGATCCTCACGATAAACGAAATTTGATATCATGTACCTGGAATCGATTTCGGAAGAACCATACGACGAATCATCACAACCGGTATTAAGAAGGAGCTGGCAATTCATTTGCTTTATACTCTCTAATGTCAAACATCAGAAGATCGATTGTCATTGCCGTGAAGACAGAGCCGATGGGCCTTATTCACAAAGAGCGATATGTGCATCACAAACGCTGGTATTAAGAGCTAAACATTTGAAAGATACCAATTTAGGAACAAGACTTTGACAATTCCACTGCAGAACAGTGATCAACCCTGATCTCTTTTTGAAAAAAAAATGGGAAGCGTTGCAAATTATTAGGATTTTGTTTTCAATCAAACCTTTATTAAATAAGTCTCACTCACATCTTGCTGAAACTATTTCCACCAACACTGGCGTTTGTTGGTGGACTTTGTACGGCATCTTAGCTCAATTGTTTTATTATTCGGTTAAGCTTACAATCACGTTTTAATTCGCGAAATTTCCCGAATCTTGCACAGAAACAAAAACGTCTACGAAAATGAAAACGGACCGTGAACTTGTTCACGTTTTCATGATTTTTACCCAAAAACTTGAACTAGTTCCCGATTACGTGATTCAGTTCACGGTGTATTTTTGCTTGTTCTCGAATTCATGACTGCAGTTCAAGGATCCTGGCACAGATTTTTTTTCGTGCGAGAAGAAACCAAAATTAATCCAATTGCCAATATACACATGAAATTTGTTTTGGTCGATCGGCACTCTCTATGCGTTAATCATTCATTGGTGTTGTGTTTGCGTGGAACTTACGCTTTAGTATTCATCATTGATAACATATTTTTATTCAACCAGACTGCATGCATTTCGCAGATTATTTCACAAATGTATTGTTTTGAAGCGTTATACAATGTATCAGAAATAGCACTAACAAATTACAATTCGGAACAAAACGGGTAAATCAGAGGTAGCTGGACAGAATTAAAACACATTGTAAGAAACAATACGTTTTTAACATCAGGTTTAATTTCATATTAACGAAACTTTATATATAATAATTATTTTGAGAGAATTTCAGTCAGCCATTGGTCCCTTTTTCAAAATTTTCCGTAAAATTCCATTTTCTCCTCTAATTTTGGCCATCTTATAGTCCCAGATTTAAATTGTTCTGCTGTGGTAGCTTGCGATCATACAAACGCTGAGACAGAGTTGACCAAATTAATTTGATTGGTCGAGCTTGTGGCTTATTTGGGGGATTGTCCTGCTTTTTTGCAAATTCTATGTATCAGGAGTTCAATCAAGTAATGGTATTTTTCACATAATGGTATGATGCAAGGTTAGGTTAGAAATCATCTGTATCATATTGGTGATGCTTTTGAATAAAAACAGCCCGTTTTGGAAGACGCTTTTTTGGTACATACGTCTTTAGAAACAGCAGAGCCCCTGCTTGTCTAGGTATACAGACTAGAGATTATTTTTGGCTCAAATTTTGTAGTTTTCTCGTCGGAACAATACCCTCTATTGGCTGCATCAGTACTTTTGGAAATAGTGAAATACTTTCCATCATCCATCACAATCACTTCTTCAGGCTTGAAGTACTTCCGTCGAAGTTTACGGCATTTACCAGGAATCTCGTGCAGCTGCTATTCGGCGTATTGAGGCTTCTTAGCTCTCGAAAACCTTATCAAACCTTCTCCCATCAGTACTCTGTTGACTGAGACATGTTAAGGTTGAGTCCCAATTCGCGAATTAATTTTAATTTTCACTTAAACTTGACAGATGGTAAATAATCAATTAAGTCTGCTGCTCGAGCTGTCTTATTTCTGACAGACGGGAACTCAACTTTGACAAACACCAACTACCGATGGGTATAAGTTACTTACTTTAGGGTAAAATTTTACCCAAAACATAAACGTTTTGAATTGTTTTGCGAGATCTACAGGAAAGCATATGCGCAACTCGGAGTTGTGAGATGTATACAGGACTTAATATTGTCAGCATCCTTCCGCTCACGTACAACAGTTTCTTAATAAAGCTGGGAACACTTCAATCATCATTTCTGTTTCTCTCTTTGCGTGGCAGAATTGATAAAAGATGGCGTCTGAATATTCCTTTGTGTAAATGAGGTGGCCCTCAAACATTGCTCTTATATAATAGTGAATACTTACATTGACGATCCTGCCAGGAATTATTTATCTTCTGTATTTCAGTGGTTATTGGAATAGGTGCAAGGCATAACTTGGTATGGGGAATTTTGGCAAAGGAAATTTAAGGAAAAATAGTTAAAATGTTACTCATAAGTGATAGACGAGTAACAAGAACCGCCAGAAAAGTGTGTAGTGAAAATCGTGATGTGACAACAGCCTAAATTGAAAGCTGTGGAGTGCAACAAAAACCACCAAGATAAAACAAAATGGCGTGTCGGGATAACAACCAGACTTTCAATTTAAGGTACGTAAGGAAAACGGTCCAATTTGGAAAATGCCGCCTCAGGAAAACTGTCATTTGTAAAAATGTGTGATGTGTAAAGAAACCCATCCAAATGCTTGAGGATGGGGCATCGAAAACGGCCATTTAATTGGTAAACGTGGGATGAAAACCGTTAAAAAAGGAAATAATAATTAAAAAGAAAGCATTAATTTCTTGTACTTATACCAATTACCAGCAAAGTATTCAGGAGGATCACAAGTTCAAAATCGTCTTAAGCGTCTAAACTTTTCTAACGGCGGAAGTAGCGACGGGCGAGAAATTGAAACGAGCGATAATTCGAGCGCTGGAATAGTTGTTTGGGCTCCGGTTTTCGATGATTCCGACTTCAAGGGTGAAAGTTAGAATGTCGATGCAGAAACGGACTACCAATACGACGTATAATTGATTGAAATCGATCCGAACGAGACCGATATGTTGAAGGAACAACTCGAAGGTTTACAGAAGCTGATCGATGAACTGTCCGCTGGAAGGAAGAGTACATGGTAACATGTCGTTGGTACGAATGACGCAGTTGAAACCTGGAATTATTTCCAGATTTCCCAGTTGTCGCAACCGGAGGGGAATATCTCAACTGTCCGTTGGGACCAAATGAAACCGTTCCCCAAGAACGTGGCTGCCAACAAAATGGGGGAAAAAAGGACTTCATTCGTCGAAAATTGAGAAACAACTGCTATTGAAGAGCTCAGCTATTGAAGAGTATGGCTAACCGTGAATTGGCAAAAATTGCGAGAAGCCTTGGCTACAAGACTAATTTTATTGTGCAATGGGCTACGCGAGACGAACCATATCAGAAGAAAATAGCTCTTTCAAGTCAACGATCGATGATCATGTACTTGGACTTATGCCTAGTGTACCGTTCAAGCACAGAAGTGGATCCGATCATGCTCAGAACAAGCAGCCTCGTCTCGACAAGGATCCTGCTAGTAGCCGGCGAGAACGCTTTTTCAGGTGCAACAAATGAACACACAGGAATCGGCCTTGCCCAGCACTGCAGCTGAAGTACAACGAGTATGACAAATTCGGCTATTTTGCCATAGTCTGTAGAAGGAACCGTGTAAATGCCATCGAGGATAACAGCTCTCGCCAGCAGTGATCGGATGTCATCGAGAATCCTGCATGTAACTTTAATTCAATTTCTGATCGAAAATGTACAACATTCATCTATTATCATATTGTTATCTAGATAAACATGATTTATCGATAGTAAATCAGGGCTAAAATATTTACCTGCACTTAGTAATTCAGAAAAAGCACCAAAAAATGAAAAAAGTGCCACTAAATTATTACGGTCGTGCCAACAAATACGTGTGATCAGCATTAAGCTTAGGAATGAGCAATAAAGATGAGAAAGATCTTCGGATAATCTAATCGGACCGGTAAATCTATCAAATAAGCAACAGCTATTAGTATATGTGCAATTAAACATGGCAGTATTTCCGCCAAATTTGTAATTTGAGCACCAAACTATTCGTATATGTCTTTTAATTCTTGTTAGATTTTCCCATAAAAACAGTAAAAATGAGCAATGGATAAATAAATATCCATTGCTCATTTTACTGTTTTTGTGGAAAATCTAACAAAATTAAAAGACATATGCGAATAGTTTAGTGCTCAAATTACATAATTTGGCGGAAATACTGCCATATTTAATTGCGCATATACTAATAGCTGTTGCTTTATTTGATAGATTTACCGGTCACAATTAGATTATCCGAAGATCTTTGCTCATCTTTTATTGCTCATTCCTAATTTTTAATGCTGATCACATGACTATTTGTTGGCACAGGCCTTAATAATTTAATGGCACTTTTTTCATTTTTTATTGCTCAAATCTCTCTTTTAATTGATGATTAATTATGCTGCCGTAAATCAGAAACGATCCAACTCATAAATTTTACACGCGTGTTCGTGGTTTAACTTAACGTTTTCCCCAAATATGTATCTTTCAACAAAAGTGTGCTTTAGTGTGAAATTTAATGACAATTTTTATGGTCGGTTTGTTGGCTGTAGTGCCATAGACTTTAACCAGGTCTTCGCTCAGCTGATTTGTTCGAGGTCATGCAGGTGACTTATCTCACCGAATTGACAAAAAAAGGTTGTCTTGAGTTATTTGTTCTAAATGTCACCCTGAAAATATGTTTTGGAAAAACTCGCTTGCGCTTGTTTTGTTAACACACTTCTCGAACATTGAATACATGTCTAGTTAATAGAAATCAACATGCGTACAGTTTATTCGTATTATGAGCAAAATTAATTTCGTGCGTACCAGCCAATCGCTACTCCTGTTCTATCTTACTCGAACATGTTGATGTTGCAAAAACTAAAATTTTGACTTCATCTTCATTTATCACTATATTTTTCACTGGCTACCATAGCCTAGAAACATTTATCACGGAGTCAGTAGCTGTTCTTCCCGATTGGACAGTATCAAGTTCCAGATCAGAAATGCATAACGATCTCGATGAAACCTTTCCCTCCCGACCGTGATGCTTTTTTTTGCGAGGTTCATATCAAGTGGCTAAAGCAGAATTCTTAAATACCAACAACAGATTTTCCTAGTTCCTTATCTTTCTTTCCTTAGGAATGTATTAATTTTTAAATACAGAAATCCTTCCATAGAAAGAATAGAAGTCAATTTCGTTGCAGAAAACAACAATACATTGGTGAGTTAAACGATCCATTTCGTACTATAAAATAAATTACACTTTCATTGGGTTTAAACGAACGATTTCCTCCAATATTCCGCGAATGAATATCATCCTTACATGGCAATCCAAGTAAGCCACTTGTAACTCCGCACGAAATCAACATCAACTATCAAACCACATTCTTATCACCATCCGGTTTCGTGGTTGTAGCATAACGAAAAGAAAACCCAACAGCAGCGATGATGAGTTCACAATGTCCCTTTATCCACATTCATCACATCCGAGACTGACGAACGACAACCCGATAACGGCCCGAGGGACCTCGGCTCAGATGGCTCATGCGCACATGTGGCCACAGTACCGCCACTAGTTTCCACGCACGTGTCATTCCGCGTAGTGTATACACGATCAGCTGATGGGATACAACTCGGAACCGAAGGCCGCCGGTCTGTTTACTAACAACAATGACTAGCCGAACTCAATGGCCCGGAATGGGGTTACGAGTAATGACGACGAAAATGTATAGGCATGAAGTGCACCGTGCAAACAGGATGCACTGGTGTGAACATAATAATCAACTGAAGAGGGAAAATAGAACATCCCGTCAACTAACGAGACACTTATGTCGAGAGGAACGGGCTGTCGGGTTACTGATTTAAGGCAATCCGAATAACCCTATGAATCATTGGCAAGAATAGAAGTGGTGCCTCGTCTTATAAATACTATCTCAGAGAAATTGCATTGTAACAGAATGAAGTGGCTTCAGTTTAATTCCATTGATAAATGCCTGGCCACAGCTGCCGCCGAGGACGATACATTCTCCGGAAGAGCAGCAGCGTTAGCGACACTATGGCAGTGCGCTTATGAAATATTGCATCCTAGGCTAAGGAGCGCTTCTCACTGTGCCCGTTGGGTGCCGCATGACACGGTGAGTAAGTCATTTGCAAGTCCATTAGAAAAATTAATTTTACGTGCAATTTGAAGAAACAAACAAGGAGTTGCAACCTGCTGCGGAACGTGGAAGCTTGAAATAGAAATACATAAAAGCTTTAGGTTTGTCTTGCTGCTGTGGTAAAGTGTTGAATGTGGACTGTGTTTTTTCTAATTGATTGGGATTAAATAATAGAGCAAATTTGGTCTAATCAATTTAACGAGGTATCATAGAAAAAAATCTATCGAACTTTCAAGTTATCATTTAATGATTCAGGTTACTATAGCATTTCAAAGTAAACTCTGTAGTTTAATTAAAGTTCACTTATACAGGTAAGAGGAGTTCTATGTACCTCAAAAACAAACTCAAATAAACACATCCTCTTACATTTACATTTTGTTATCTCTTACTTATGTTTATAACCTCGAACCCGAATCCTAATTTGTTGAAACCGGGATACATTTATCATTTTATTATATCCGAAACAGTGCTTTCAAAAACAAGTTTTCATGAAAGACTAACTTTGAACAAACTAGTCTTTGGTAGAGACATACAGTATTCAATCGGAACTTGAAAGTTCACGGAAAGATGCAGCGGAATTATTTGCCAGCTTTCACTGTTTGACAGTTCTTGAGCATGAGATAAATTTGAAAGTTCACGAAAAGTTCAGTGAAACTTTTTGCACAGCAAACAATTAGAGTTGATTAACAGCTGAATAAGATATGAGAAATATCGGGTGGATTTCAAACAGAAGTAGAAAAAAGAGTGAAAAGGAGATGAGAGATGGTGCAACAAAATGGCACCTTCAGTTAAAAACAACTTGCATCTTTCAATTTCACAGCCTGCGTTACTCTAACTGAACTATCAATAGTTTCTCTTCGTTCTAGCAAAAAATTATTGTCCTCTTCTAGAGCCTCTCATGTTGATAGGAAATTATCTGCTTCTGACAAATTTCATCACTCAGGTTAGCTAACTGAGTGTCCAGAACATGATGAGTTTAGCTTAGCTTAGCTTGACTGACTGCACGTATCAATGGTTGCTACTCCGTGATTGATCAGAATCAGTGATATTGCACAATGTATCAACTGAATGGGGCTGGGAGTAACCGGTCATTCTCACTGTACACGTTTCAGTGACTCAATTTCTTAAATAATCCATAACGGCGCCGGCCATGTCCTTGCAATCAGGTGGGAATAGGGAAGGAAAGTTAGTATGCCTTTTGCTGTTTAGGGACCGTGTTTACCTCTGCATTTCCACAAAGGTCACAGGAAGGAGGTTTTTCTATGCTAGTAGGGTAGGGCTCGATCGATCAGGATTCACCTTGATAAGTGAAGTGATCATATAATAGAGTTCATATAATTCAGAGGACAAAAAGGATAACAATCACCTGTTTTACTCCACGTTTTTGAGAGCACTTACCACCTCTCTATTGTCTGAAAATCCTTTGCAGGGTCCGACTGGTTAGCGTTCTGCTTCCTCCAAGGTATCTAAATGATGCCTATCCAACCGCCATGCTTAGCCCACATGGCCTTGCAGATGAACGAAAATAGCATCGTATCTTGAACTTGACTTCTCCAACCCATCAACATCGTTGCTACCTCTTCATTTTCTTCAGAATATTCACCTGCTCCGGCGAATGTTTGATAAAAATTTCCTCCACCGTAACCATTCTCGGCTCAACCGGCTTGCACCTGTCTACCAAACTTAACTATCGGCATCGCCCCAGGACTCGGGAAAATCTCTCCGGACACTCCGGATACCCGGTATTCTACAAACCTACGGCAAAATTCTCGTGGTAAACCAGTTCCACCACGGACCAGTTCTATTATCGACATGGCATTGTTGTAGATACAGTTCCATTTGAGGATCAAACTTGAATTACTCCGATAATAATATCCGGACCTCGGAAAAAATGCTCGTCAAACTTGCTACCTTAACCTTACATGGTAATTTTAATAATCGCAAAAGTTCGAATCAAAAGATGTTTCGTAATAAGTTGCTGTCGAAACGTATAATTGCTTTGTGACTGAAAACAGCCTTCCCCTTTCCATACATGAAATTGTTTACACCGGACTTTAGTTCTATTTATCACACAAATAATGTTTAGGTGTGAATTTGTGGTCATAGCATCCACTATCACACGGGAAGGTTAATATTGAGATTCTTATGTAGATAAATTTCATCACACAAAAAATACGGGAAAAACGTGACAGCTCACCAAAGCTCAAACGTTCATGGTCAGAGCTTGCTGCGATCTCAGAGTCCAGAATATGATGAATGGTATTAACACTGAAGAAGTCCGCACATTGTAACTAGACGAAATATAGCGTATCTGTAAAGATAAGCAATAAAGATAGTTGAAACTAACTGGAAATTACTAATCTCATTTTCTAGTTTCAATTTCCTTTTTTTTTTTGTAGATTTATTAAGTTTCCGTCTTTGGCACTATTTAAACTTGTATTGAATTTATTTCACCTTATGGTTAGCTTGAATTTTAGTTGCTATTTTGGTAGGCTGCCAGGTGATCAATTTTCTTTTCTGATTTGAACAAACGTTTTGGTTCAACAATCAATAACAATTTTGACATTTCAGAGTCACAATCATCTAAAACCGCATTAGCTGAAGAGGTAAATAGTTGCATATATTATTTAGTATTTTCAATTAAATGTTGCAAGAACGTAACATTATTTATTGACTTTTTTTGCGTATATCCTTACGTTGCGCATGTTGCTCAATAAACGTATTTAAAAAATTACTTCATAATAAACATCACATACACTGGAAAATATTAAGTGGGCAACGTCATGAATAAATTCACTTAGCTGCAAGTTCACAAAGACAAACAGGTCTCGACTAACTCCAATGTTTATTTTGAATGGTCTTAGCAAACTATTTGAGCAACATCAATGAAATATCTAGTAGAGGAAAGGCTTGTAAGATGGAACAGCGCCACTTTTGACATTCATAGCGACAATACTATCGCGCTGACAAGCGTTAACCTCAATTTTTTACTATTCTTCAATTTTCAATTGCTTTTGGAGTGAATACACTCATTCGATTTAGCTCTTCCAGGTTTCAATGTTCGAAAGTGTTGGCATAAATAAAACAGCTATTATTTCTTGTGCTTATTAAGTGGAAATTTCTCATCGATATCAAAAGTTTAACATTTGTGTTGGCTAGCATTTTTGTTGTATTTTTATGATCCAAAGGGATTTCCAAACAAATCGTAAAGTGAAACAAATTTTTGATGTTTTGTGTTCATGGCGTCATTTTTGTAAGATGGAACACTATTAGATTTGTAAGATAGAACACATTTTTTTCATTTAAAAACATTTAAATGATATTTTTTATGTTTGGAAATGCCATGGAATCAACAATAAATTGAAATATAACAATACAATTTTATGAAATTGCAATTTTAGATGGATTTCGAAAAAAGTCCATAATTTTTTTTTTATGGCTATAAATAATCAGTTCCGTTGGCAAAATTTGAGCCTTTTAGTTCTTCTTTCGAAAGATCCTCGAAAAAATAAAAACTATACATGTTACGAGCAAAAAACGAATCGTTGTCCATCCTACAAGCCATTTTTTTTAAATTGCAATTTTCGATGGATTTCGAAAATAGGCCATAACTTTTTTTTATGACTATAAATAATCAGTTTCATGGGCAAAGTTGGAGCCTTTTAGTTCTTTTTTCGAAAGATGTCTTTGAATCTGCGAAAAGATAAAAACTATACATGTCACGAGCAAAAAACGGATCGTGTTTCATCTTACAAGCCTTTCCTTTACCTCGTTTACGTGAAATGAACTCTGCTGTAACACAATATGCTTTTAGCTACTACAGAATGACTCAAATGAAACGAAAAAACTAAGTTTTGAACATTAAAGATGTTGTGTGTGCTACTTCAGTAATATTCTGAGTGAGCGCTCCCTGAGGAGTTGTACTCCTGACAGAACTTCAAGACTCATGTTATTAGTGCATATAGCCGAGAGCAATACGCAGCCGAAGATATTGAATTCGTTCCAATTTTATAAGACGACTTTAAGTTAAGAAAGCAGAAAGAGCCATACTCTAGAATAAAGTGCTTTGTTGTTTTATAAAGAGTTATGAGGTCCTCTGGATGAGCATCCAACCGTATGCCACTGTTGATCCTTTTTTGTCATCTTATCCGGAAGACTTGGTAGTCTTCTCCGGAAGACTTGGTAGTCTTTTTCGAAAGAATTGGGAGTCTGGTTCTCCTGAAGCACTGGAATTCATCTTCATAAGATTTGAAAGTATTCACCGGAAGACTTGGAAGTCTTCTCCAGAAGACTAGGAAGTTTTCTCCAGAAAACTTAGAAGATTTCTCCGGAAGACTTGAAACTCTTCTCCGGAAGACTTCTAAGTTTTCTCCGGAAGACGTGCTAGTCTTCTTCGGAAGACTTGGGAGTCTACTTCGGAAGACATAGATGTCTTCTACGGAAGACTTAGAAGTTTTTTCCAGAAGACTTGGAAGACTTCTCCAGAAGATTTGGAAGCCTTTTTTTAAGGAAACTTGGGAGCATTCTCCAGAAGACTTGGAAATCTTATACGGAAGTCTTGGAAGTCTTCTTCGAAAAACTTGGCAGTCTACTACAGAAGACTTGAAAGTCTTCTTCAAAAAACTTGGAAGTCTACTGCAGAAGACTTGTAAGTCTTCTCCGGAAGATTTGAAACTCTTCTCCGTAAAACTCCAGACACCGAAAGAGTTGGAAGCCTTCTTCGAATGACTTGAAAGTCTTCTCCGAAAGACTAGGGAGTCTTTTTCGGAAAACAAGGATGTCTACTTTAGAAGACTTGGGAGTCTTCTCAGGCAGACCTGAAATTCTTCTTGAGAAGACTTGAAAGCCTTCTTCAGAAGACTTAGAAATTTTCTCCAGAAGACCTGGAAGACTTCTCGAGAATATTTGGAAGTCTTCTTCAGGAAGACTTAGGAGTATTCTCCAGAAGACTTGGAAGTCTTCTCCAGAAGACTTGGAAGACTTCTGCAAAAGACTTTGATGTCTTCTCCAAAACACTTGGAAATCTTCTTTGAAAGACAGGGGAGTCTATGCTGATGATATTAAACTGTACGCCGTGTCCAATATATTCTTATACAAAATAAAACGCTATTTGATTTCAAATCGATAATCCAGATTTTAGTGATAACTTTACCCATTATATTGCAATATAATACTGATCAACTACAGCATATGTTTTGGAATAACACCGCCTTTAACCTTCTTGACCAGCTTCAGACGTTTTTCGAAACCGTCACAGGCGGCACGCATGACTTCCATCGGCATTTTGTCTAAATTCGTTTGATTACGTTTTGAATTGGTTCATATTAGACGCCCTGTGTTCATTTACCATTTCCAGCATGTATGACCATACGAAATAATCCATGGGATTCAGATCTGTTGAACTGGGAGGCCATTCATTCTTGTCCAAAAAGTCGGTCAAATTTTCTCGGCACCAGCCCTGAACGAGATTTGCAGTATGCGATGGCGCTCCGTCCTGCTGAAACACATGGTGTTCATCTCCAAACACCTCTTGTACTTGTGTACAACCTCTTGTACTTGTGGCTTGACAACTTTCTCCAAAACTTCCGTTTTATAATATGCGGCATTCACTTTAACGCCTTTTTCGATGAAAACCAGTGGTAATTTGCCTCGCTTGCAAATTCCTCCCCAAACCTTCACTGACGCAGCACTTTGGGACTGTGAAATAATCCTATCACTTGGAATCCGAGGTCATTTTGCAGTATATTGTGCATTGACGATCTCGAAATATTCAGATCTGCGGCCATTTTACGTACAGAGCGCTGTGATTTTCGTCTAATCCGTTCCCTGACCACTTTAACAACTTGTGCAGTCCGCACCGTACGAGTTCGACCGGATCTCTTCCAGTCATTCAACGAGCAGGTGTCACGGTACCTTCGGATGGTTCGGTAAACAAAATTCCGCTTTACTCCGAGGTTTTACAAATTTCTGAAAATAGCGCCCAGGCGTTCACCTTTCAATAACTTTTTTATCACCACAGCACGAAACTCCTTCATCGCTGGGAAAATATAAACACCGAATGAAAACAATCGGACATAACCTAAAAGCGTTTGTATAAACATCGTGCAAAACTACACCAACACATACGTGAAGCATGTTGAGTAGTTGCACGACACCAATGCAAGGAAAAAGTGTATGAAAATATATAGGATACGGTGTACATAGAAATCTGTACTACGTTCGATTTGCAACATTTTCAGAGCGAAATTGATGTCTTCTACGAATGTTGAGTTAAAAGTCTGCTTGATATTAATATTGAAAAGTGTAATATCATATTATATTCGAGAAAACATAGTCATCATGATTTCACGTGTACTCTAGGAAATCAAAATTTAGAGACTTCGGAATGATTCTTGGTTATAAATTGACCTTTGTAAATCATTCTAATACAATAATTCTCAAAGCAATATGTTAGCATTCATCAAATGGTTCAGTTATCATTTTAAGGATCTGTAAAAACCGTACCGACAAGTACCAGGTGTGTAGGATACCATCGAAACACGTTATGTAGCGTACGTAAGTCCTATTATCGAATATTACTCTGTTGGTTGGGTCCCACACCAAAAAACATACAATAGTCCTATACTGCCGTTCTACGCATAATTGTCCCATGTTCTATGGGTTTCCCTATATACATGGGACAGTTATGCTAATAACGGCAGTATAGAATCTGTCCAAAAACCATTTTTGTTATTTTTTCTTAGAAAACTAGGCTGGAATTAATTTCCTATTCCTTCAGATGAGTCTCGTTGCATGTTGATTGATATTGAAGCACTGAAGAAAAGAAAAGATCTCTTTTGTTAATAATGTTATCTCGCTGCGTAAAAATTCGGTAAACCTTTTAGAAAGTTTGAAGTTTGATGCACCATCACACATTTTAAGATTTAGGAATATATTTCATGTAAGGCCTAAGAGAACAATTCATGCTAAAAATAGACCGATCAATAGAATTTCCATCTATAATGAATACTGTGAAATGATTGATGTTAGTATGCCTAAAGCAAATATAATAAAAATATTTACTGCAAGAGTTCTACCCCGTGGACACTAACTTTTAAAAAATTTAAATGCAAGTGAATAACTGTAATGACTGACGCAATAATAAATAAATAAATTAAATAAATTGTTATCAACACCCAAAATATCGGTTAAATTAAACGATGATAAACAGTAATTTTTACTGACGTTCGCGCTATGTCCATTTTACAATATTGGACGTTAATATTTACCGAAAATTCAATAAATTTCTAATCACCGATTGAGGACAGAAACATCGCAATTACCATCTTTTTCGAAGCGAAAACCTACTTATTTATCTTACTAAAATTTCAAAAAATATTTTATTCATGTCGTAATATTTAAAGCAATCACTGTTGCATTCTTTTAGTCTCTCCCGACAAATCCTTGTGGACCAACGTCAATACCAAGGTGCAATTCGACAATTTCCAATTTGTTCAAAATTGTTGCAGAAATGTTCGTTGTACCACGTGGTAACAATCTAAACATTCGTAAATGGATTCCGGTATACTTCTGTAATACTTTTAAACAATTGTTTCTGCTTCAGTGCAGAATTTAAAATACTTATCCAAATCCATAATTTGGAAAATTAAACTAGAAAAAGTACTAAATTTGCAATAAAAAGTTACGATAAAAAATCGGTAATTTTCAACGTGTATCTTCCTTCATTTCCCATCATAAGGTAATATGTGTGATCACTTTTGAGCGATTTTCGGTACTAATTAACGATCTTTTTAGGTATTCTCATCTTAGCGTGCGCAATTATAATGACAATTCAAGATGTGTTCAAAAATTATGATACGAATTCGAGGGTCGATCACAAATTACGTTTGCGATTTCTGAAAAACTCACAAGTATGTAATAGTACGTTCGCACTACTGCTTATATTACGTGATATAGAGTATCTTGATATCAGCAGCTATACATCTAGTTTTCACTGGAAATAATGTACATGTAATTTGATATCAAGATACTCTATATTACGTAATTTAAGCTGTAGTGTGAACGTACTATAACCGTTTATCGTTGGTAATACTCGCTGTTGATGGTTTTAGTCTGTTTGAGGTAGTCCACGAAGAGTATGCCATGACAATCCCTGAACACCGACGCCAAAATCTTTCCGATCTGTTGAGCCTCCCTAGGCCACTTCGAAGAACGCGTGCCGGCTTCAGTCCATTGCCGGGCACTCATTCTGTTACTTACTGCTGTGACATAGTGGTTCACGGTTTCATCAATAGTTACCAATCACCGCCAAAAGTCCTTCCGATTCCGCATCATTTTTTGCATGTTTAAATTTTTAAATTATTTATTTTTACAGTATGTTTTTTTTCCAGATTATTATTATTAAACACTTTGACAAAGACATCATACCAATAAAACTAACCGTTTTGGTCTTACAATTTTCATC